>SJYQ01071722.1:0-16742 GCA_006410935.1 Redunca redunca
GAGACACCCCCAGTTTGAGATGCTGCTCCTGCCCGGAAGTAGTGGGGCCGTGGTTGGAAGCACCCCGGAGCCACACACCAGCCTGACACCCCACTACCAACTCCCTGCCACCTGCTGGCCTCCCTGTGCACATGTGGGGGTGGTGGTCGTACCCACTTCTGAAGGTTACTGGGCAGATTCAGTGAAACTGTGTATCGAACCCTGAAAATGGTGTCACCACTAAGTGCTCTCCAAGCACCCACTAAGTTCTTCCAAAATGTTCCTTGAGTCCATCAGTTGGATGTGTAGTTAGGCAGCTGGACATGTAAGCCTTGAGATCCCGAGGTCATGGTCTCAAGGTGTTTGGGGATCATGCACACTAGGAAGAGATTGATGGTCATGGTCTAGATCGGGAGAGCCCCCAGGACAGAGTGGGGCAGCTGGACACCTAGAGGCAGGGGCCAGGAGCTGCCGCTCAGTGAGCGGACCCATTGTGCAGGTGTGAGAACCATTTGTGAACCACACCGCACAGCACCACTGGAAGCTGGCTGCAGGCATAGCCACTCTGCCGATGGGGCCAGCAAGGGCACACGGAGCGTTCACAGAGGCTGGAATGTGGCCCTCCCATGCTCCTAACTAGCCACCACACTGCTCCCCACAAAAGAGGACCCAGCAAATGGGACAGGAGGACAAGAAGAAGGAAGGAACTCGGGAGCCCGCAGGGTGATGACACCTGCGTTTATGAGATAAACAGCTGCCTCTGCCAAATCCATGCACAGGGGGCGGGGCATGTCTGTCCAGTGTGCCTGCGAGGCTCCTGGTGATGCCAAGGTGAGGTGGGAACAAGACAGAACTGAAAAGTGAGCAGATTTCTTTCTAGGAATATGCCAGAGCAGACACCCTGCAGTCCTCCTACTATCAATGACCTAAAAATGCTCAACAGAGTCACAACAGAATCCTGAGTAGGAGGCCCTTGGTGCCCAAAGCACAAACACACAGTGGCCTGTGAGCTGGGGTTGTTCAGCACCTCCCGGGGTGAGGGGCAGGTCTTTCACTTTAATGGCCAGTAGAGCCCCTGCAGGTGCCTCAGCGGGCACCTGAGGCATTGCCTCTTCTGCAATGCAGAAGATTCAGGTTCGATCCCTGGGTCAGGAAGATCCCCTGGAGGAGTGCATGGCAACCCACTGCAGTATTCTTGACTGGAGCATTCCATGGACAGAGGAGCCTGGCTGGCTATAGTCCATGGAGTCACAAAGAGTTGGACAGGAGTGAGCGACTAAACAAAGAGGGGTTCAGAGGAACCTCTGATTTATAGCCAGTTGGTCCGAAGAAGCAGTGACAACCTGGATGTATTGGCGTTCCCTGATGGCTCAATCAGTAAAGAATCCACCTGCAATGCAGAGATCTGGATTCAATCCCTGAGTTGGGAAGACCCCCTGAAGAAGGAAATGACAACCCACTTCAGTATTCTTGCCTGGAAAATCCGATGGACAGAGGAGCCTGGCAGGCTACAGTCTACTGGGTTGCAAACATTTGGACATGACTGAAGCAACTGAGCACAAAAAACAGAGCCCCTACAGAAATCCACAACCTCCAATGGGCCGCAGCCTTGAAGAACATGTTCTAGAAAAACTCTGCTTCCCATCCCCTAGAGACGGCAGGAAGCTGTCTGTCCTGCCTGGGCTCTGACACGGACAGGAGAACCTTCCCTACAAATCATCGCCTTAATTAGGCCAAAATTACTTCCGTCACTGGGAGCCACCTTATCATACCCGCACAAGCATGGCGTACTATGTGAATGAATACATTTTGCTATAACAGACTTTTTACAAATGTAGATTCCTATAACAAATGCATTCTATTTTCAAGGCTACTTATCCAAAGTCCCTGGAAACACCAAACAAAGTCTTCCATATTTGGGAATATCCTCAGTCCTTCTTAGTAGGTGGAGATACAGGGAATAGTAGTGCTGGAGAAGACTCTTGAGAGTCCCTTGGACTGCAAGGAGTTCAAACCAGTCAATCCTAAAGGAAATCATCCCTGAAAATTCGTCAGAAGGACTGATACTGAAGCTGAAGCTCCAATACTATGGCCACCTGATATGAAGAGCTGACTCACTGGAAAAGACCCTGATGCTGGGAAAGATTGAGGGCAGGAGGAGACAGGGGCAACAGAGGATGAGATGGTTGTATGGCATCACCAATTCAATGGACATGAATCTGAGCAAACTCTGGGAGAGAGTGAAGGACAGGAGAGCCTGGCGTGCTACAGTCCATGGGGTCGCAAAGAGTTGGACAAGGCTTAGTGACTGAACAATACAGAGACACTCGACGCATGAGGACAAGACACAGAGCAAGAGTCACGTCTCCCAGGGGTCAAAGTTCCCTGACGGCTTATCTTTGGAAAGTCCCCAGCAGCCGTCTCCTGTTTGTTCAAGATTCCTCATTAAGAACTGCTAGGGTAGGTGAGAGACATAACCATGGTTCACCCAGCATGGAAACAGAGCTGGCTTGGCCTTGAGATTAGCTGGGACCAGCAGAAAACAGTGGAAGTGATGCTGTGTGGTTCTGGAAGCCAGACTCCATCTCCATCCTCCTGGAACCTCTCCAGTGCCATGCATGGAAGGTAACTAGTGAATCACGAAGGCACACACCAGGAGGGAGGCTCAGCCCATGGCCAACACCAAAACCCCAGACGTGTGAGTGAGGCCACCTTACACCTGCCTGCCCAATCAAGCCACCAGATGGCTTCAGCCGCAGAAGTGATACCCGACAAGACCAACAGAACTGCCGTTTCAGCCCAAATTGAAGAATCATGGCAAATAGAAAACAGTTGCTTTAAGTCACTAGGTTTTGTGGCAATTTGTTACACAGCAACAGTAACAACTGCATACTGAGTCTTAGCATTGTTTTTTGATGCATCTTTTAACCAAGACTGACTTAAATAATACAGGACTTATAGGGTTGTGTTTCTGCAATAATATAATTTACAACATTCGTTAATGGAAGAAAAAAGAAATTAGGGAATAAATTAGGGGAAAGTATTGTATAATATTTAACATCTCCAAAATTTAAACAACCAGGAATAGAAGAAAACTTACTTAATTGGAAAAGATGAAATCTATCAAAACCTACCAAAATATCATACTTAATGGTGATATTTTAGAACCAAGAATGTGGTGGCTGCCCACTCCCCCATTTATACATCACTGCACTAGAGATGCTAGCCAATGCAATAAGGGGAAATAATAAGTCTAGAAAGAAAGAGATAAAGCAACCATTATTTCAGACAATATGATTAGCTATGTAGAAACCCCAACAGAAACAACAAAAATGTATTAGATATAGGAGTAGAATTTAACAGGAGATATAAAAAGTATTTATGTTTACAGACACCAACAATGAATAGGAGCTTAATGGTTTTAAAGTACACCTTTTACTGTAGCAAAAGAAAATAATTTATTTCAGTGAGTCATATGACTTTATGGAGAACACTGTAAAAATTTATTAAAAGAGAATAAATAATGCCTCTGTAAGCAGAGAGATAGCCAATGTCTACTAATAGAAATATTTGATATGATAGAAGAAGAGCAAAGGGCCAATAAGACACAAGACAAAGAAGGAGTAAGAACAGAAAGAGAAGGGGAGTGGGGAGGGGAGAAGATGGAGAAGAAGACAGTAGTATAGGATTTTCTCTACCAGTTAATACAAAGCTATACGGCTGCAGTCCATGGGGTTGTGAAGAGTCGGACACGACTGAGCAACTTCACTTTCACTTTTCACTTTTCTGCATTGGAGAAGGAAATGGCAACCCACTCCAGTGTTCTTGCTTGGAGAATCCCAGGGACAGGGGAGCCTGGTGGGCTGCCGTCTATGGGGTGGCACAGAGTCGGACATGACTGAAGTGACTTATCAGCAGTATACTAATCAATACAGAAAGATATTGACTTAAGAAATAGATGAACTAATAAAACAAATTAGAGGGGCCAGACACAGACCTATAATTATCTGGAACTTAATATATGAGAGTGAGCGTTGCAAGGCTACAGGGGAAAAAAAGAGGAACATGATTCAGTGCATAGTACTGATTCTCTACCTCAAATCACGAAAAAAAAGTAAATTCCAGGTGAATTATGTTAACAGCTAAGCTTTACATCTTCTAAAAGAAAATATGAGAGACTATCTTAAGGTTCTGTGTACAGCTAGGCTTCTAAAAGATGCAAAAGTAATGGAAACAATAAAGAAAAATTTGATAAATTTGATTGAATTGAAATTTTTAANGAATTGAAATTTTTAAACTTCTATTTTGCCCATAATTGTAGAAAATGAGAGGACAATCCACAACAGAGAGAAAATATTTGCAAAATATTCAGTGGATAAAAGATGAGTACCCAGAGTATTTGAAGAATTCCTACATATCCATAAGGGAAAAAAAATCCAGTGCAAGAACTGGCAAATGCATTTCCCAAAAGAGAAAACACAGATGGCTAATAAACATGTGGAAAATATTCAACATCATAGTAATGATACAAATGCAAATTAAAACAATGAGATACCACTTCCTCTACCCACCAGATTGGCAGGAAAGTATTTTAAAATAAATGAGCCTCACCAGCAATCAGGAAAATGAAAATTAAAACAACAGTGGTAACATTATAGCATGTTATATCCCCTCACCACCAGATTGTCAAAATTTTTTAATCTAACAATAAAAGATTCTGGATTTCAATAATGTTGAACTGGCTGGACTAAACTGTGTGTCGCACAGATAATTATAAAATTGGGACAAAATATAAAGTGAAAATATTTGGCAGTTGAACAGTGACCAAATGCAGGCAGAAACCAGAGACTGACCCTAAAAGATGAAGACTACAGAAGGTGAGATTTGTAGTTTTGCAGCTTTTTGACTCCTCAATCCACGTAGGACAGAAAGTTGCCATTTTATTCATTTGAGATGTCATATGACAGAAACTAGGGATGAAAAAAGTAGTTGCAAAGTTAGAGGGGAAATCCTAAAAAGGAGAGAGCCACATTCAGGGAGGAAAAGAGATAAGACCCCCAAATCCATGTATTGCTGTTCTTCATTGTTCAGTCACTAAGTCATGACCCCATGGACTATAGCACACCAGGCTTCCCTGTCCATAACCAACTCCAAGAACCTGCTCAAACTCATGTCCATCCAGTCAGTGATGCCATCCAGTCACCTCATCTTCTGTCATCCCCTTCTCCTCTTGCCTTCAATCTTTCCCAGCATCAGGGTCTTTTCCAATGAGTCAGCTCTTCCCATCAGGTGGTCAAAGTATTGGAGTTTCAGCTTCAGCATCAGTCTTTCCAATGAATATTTAGGGTTGATTTCCTTTAAGAATGACTGGTTTGGTCTCTTTGCAAGGAGATTAAATCTGTATATTAAATCCATTTAAATCCTTGGCTGTCCACTGACCTGCACACACAAGAGAGACTGGGTGGCCTGAAAAAGTAACAGCTGGAAGCTGCAAGAACTAAATGGGATTTTCAGCTGCTGCCCACTTGAGAAGACAGAATTTGGAGTTTGATCCTAGCCAGTTTCAGTTCAGTCACCCAGTCATGTCCGACTCTTCACGACCCCGTGGACCACAGCATGCCAGGCCTCCCTGTCCATCACCAACTCCCAGAGTCTACTCAAACTCATCTCCCATTGAGTCAGTGATGCCATCCAACCACCTCATCCTCTGTCGTCCCCTTCTCCTCCTGCCTTCAATCTTTCCCAGCATCAGGGTCTTTTCAAATGAATCAGCTCTTCACATCAGGTAGCCAAAGTATTGGAGTTTCAGCTTCAACATCAGTCCTTCCAATGAACACTCATTGCCTGCTAAAACAAAATTCAATTCTCTTCAAAGAAACATAACTGAACCCAGAGTCTCTACAAAAGATCAACCAGATGTCTAGGGTACAATTTTTAAAATTACTAAACATGCAAAGAAACAAAAATAAAGGGTTAGCCACAACCAGGAGATAAAGAAGTCAATAGAAATTGACCCTGGGGTTCCCTGGTGGCTCAGTGGTAAAGAACCCACCTGCCAGTGCAGGAGACACAGGTTCAATCCCTGAACCAGGAAGATCCCACATGCCTCAGAGCAACTAAGCCTGTGTGCCACAACTATAGAGCCTGTGTTCTAGAGGCCAGGAACCATCTGAGGGGCTCCCAGCCTCCTGACAGCCCTCATCCTCTTCATGCCGTGTCCTTGGCCACTGAGAGTCTCCAGGGGCTTGGCATGAGACACTTCAGAGGGTCCTCCACTGGAGGGTTGGAGTCTACAGGTGGCTCCCCTGGAGGACATGGCCCAACAGACAGACCAACGCCTCTGTTCTCTCCCCAGGTGAGCGTCTGGCCACCCTGTTGGTCACCCGCGCTGCAGCGACCTTTTTCCTAGACAGCGGGGCCCAAGACCTGCTTCGGGACCTGCACCGGGCCTTCCGCGAAAGCCCCTCGGGCGCTCGGAGGCAGTTTGAGGCCGTGCTCTCCGCCGGGGACCGGGAGCGCTTGCACACCCAAGTGCAGGAGGCTGCGGACCTGGGCTTCTCCCACTTCCAGGAGACCGTGCGGAGTCGCCCCGAGCTCCGCGAGGACTCTGGCCGGGAGCTGCTGGTCCCGGTGACCCGCGCGCTCCGGGTCCTGTGTCGAGTCGCCCCGCCCGGGGCGCGCCCGGCTCTGGGCGCCCGACTGGCCGAGTGCCTGCTGCTGGCAGGGGACGCGGCGGGCGCCCGCGCGCTGTGCGAGCGCTTGCTGCGGCCCTCGCGCACCGGGGACCGTGCCGAGGACCGCGCGCCCCTGATGGCGCTGCGCGGCTTCTGCGCGCTGCACTCTGGCGACTCAGGGAGCGCCCAGGAGGACTTCCAGGCGGTGGTGGAGCTGGGACCGCCGCACCTGAGCGGCTGCGTGCGCGCCCTGTGCGGCCGCGGGCTGCTGCGAGTGCTGGCGGGCAGCGCCTTCCTGGGTGCACTGGACTACGTTACCGCCTGCCGCCTAGGCCCCGAGGAAACTCTGCTTGTCACCAAGACCTACGTGCCCTGGAACCAACGGGGGCTGCTGCTGACCGTGCTGCGCGAAGAGGGCTGCAAGATGCTGCAGGGGAGGCCAGAGCCAGGACCCAAGAGCTGGCGGGGCCGCCGGACTAAGGCCGCGGAGACAGACAGCCCCGCTGTGCATGAAGGGTAAACCTAGCCCCGCACACCCACCTGGGGCTGCTGCTTCATTCTGGTCTGCTCCAAGGTAGTCAGGATGTGTGCAGTACTAATTTATAGATGAGCATGCCGAGGCAGGGAGTTGCTGGGTGATTTCCCTAAGGCACTGGTGGGGGGTTTCGTCCTGGGGCGCAGATCTTGGAGCCTTGGTCCCAAAGTCAGATAGATACATTATGCACTTAGAAAATTAGAAACTCAAAAGAAAATTAGAAACTCAAAAATGGAAATGAAGAAAACAGAACTTACCCAGCATCCCACTGTTCGCATTCCCTTGTTTCTCTTTGTCCATATAAAATAGAGTTCACAAAACTGAATTTGTGCTCAATAGGCAAATATAACCCACGTTTTTACTCACTACTGAGCCTGTGGATCATGAACATTTCTTCTGCTGCTACTTACCTTTCTCAGACAGCCTGGTAGCTCATCCTGTGAACATCCCATCAGGGCTTCGGGTATTCCCAGCTCCTCTGCTTTTAGTTATAATGCTACCCAGGTAACATCCAGTCTTGGACTAGTCTGCCCTAAAGATTCAACAGAAGCTGAGCTCTGGGGTCAGATGGCACAGCTCCCTGTGAGGCCCTTGACCTTGGAGCTGTCCACCTGCCAATCAGGCCACACACTCCAGCCCTGATGCTCCTTCTGCAATTTTTTTCGGCAGCCCAGTAGGTAAACCTGCAGATGTTCTGATTGGCATTTCTCTGGTTGCTGGGAGGTGGTGAGAAGGTGTTTTAGCAAAACTAACAACACTGAGCTGGGGGGCCCTGGTATGTTTGATGTCAGCATCCTCATCCCTACACCACACACACACACACACACACACACACACACACACACACAGGCTTCTTCGGCCCCAGTTCCTTCATTTGCCTCACTTTGATTTGCTGGTGAGGAGGAATTTTCTTGTAGGAGATTTGGGGCCCTTTATATCTGTCTCTTGGGAACTGTCAATTCCAGGCTCCAGCTGTGTCCCAGTAGGAGCTCAAGCTCATTCCCAAGAGGGCCCCTGGGTCATTCCAAGTGCAGCCTGTGCATTATCTAGCTCTGTGGACCACACACCTGAACCCTGCAAGGCCAACACTGTTAACCTGTTTTTGCAGAAAAGAAAACTAGGGCAAAGTGGCCTGGGGGTCAACATACAGCCTCACTTCCTCATCTGTGAAATGCCTGCCCCATAGGCCAGGAGAGGGTCAGAAAGGGCAGCTCCAGGCTCTGCAGCCAGTGAGCAGGCACCCTCCAGCAGAAACCTGGTCTCTGAGATGCAGCAGGAAGGGAGCTGCCTGGACAAGGTGCAGGAAGTAGGATTTGCCTGCAGCCCACCTCCTGGGCAGATGAAAGGGGTGTAGGGCAGGGTCAGCTCTCCCCCAGCTGCTCTCTCCACAGGGATGCCCACGGCGTGCACCAGCTGGCCACACTCCTGATGGAACTGGACACAGAGGATGAGGCTTCACGCCTCCTGGCAGCTGATGCCCTGTGTCGCCTGGGCCGCCTGGACGACGCCCACAAGGCCCTGCTGGCAGCCCTCTCCCGGAGGCCTCAGGCGGCCCCTGTGCTGGCGCGGCTGGCCCTGCTGCAGCTCCGGAGGGGATTCTCCTACGATGCCAACCAGGTGAGAGGGTCCCAGCAGGCCACTAGCAGGGCAGCTCGACACAGGGCACAGTGCTGTGGAGGGCAGCAGGCCCCCACTGACCCCTCGTTCAACACCCTGCACCCAGACTTGTCCCAGCCCCACCTGGTCCCAGGCACAGCTTGTCTCAGCCCCAGTTCTGCCACCTCCAGCAGGTCCTCACCTCTCTGACCCTCAGTCTCCTCAGCTGTGCCCTGGCCTTTCAGGTTCTCACAAGAATTAGCTGCAGCAGGCACCCAGGCCCCAGCCGACCTCCATCATGCAGTAGTGCTCTGCATTTGCTTTTGTTGTTATGAAGAAAAAGCCACAAGCTGAGTGTCAGCGGAGCTTAGTCCCAAATCTCCCAAGTGAACTAGACTTGCTGGTGACCCTGTCCCAGGGTGGAGGAGCCCCCAGACTCTCCAGCCCTGCTCTCCTCCCTCGGAGACCACTGTGCTCTCAGGAGCAGTGTGACTTCGCCTCCCTCAGGTCCTGTGAGGGCAGATCATGTTCCCGAGGAAGAGATGTCAGACTTTGGGGCAGGGCTGTGGAACCTGTCAGCCTCCTTCTTCCACTCTGGCCTGTTTTGGGCTGTGGTCGCCCTGAGTTGGGCCGTAAGTGTGGGAGGGAAGGATGCTCTGGGTCCTGCCTGTCCTGCTCTGGGACCGGCGTCCACACATGTGCAGGGGGCAGGGGCAGCATCGGGTGGGTCTCTGTGAAGTTATGTCCCGCCGCCTCCCTACTCACTCCGCACAGAGCAGGGACAGGTCCCAGGGTCCCTCCCGGTGCCTTCTGAAGGACTCCCTGGGCCTCTTGTCACTTTATTAGCTTGAAAGCCCGCTTTTCCTGAACTTATCAGACCTGCCTTGCGCAGGTCCGTAAGGCCAGATCTCTGCCTGCCGGTAATGGAGGAGGAGGTGCGGCTCAAGAAGGCTAAGACCACCACCACCACCACCACCCACCACCCCAGCCCGAAGTCCCTCCCCCAAGAGCCACGCCCCCACGGGCCACGCCCCCCATGAGCCACGCCTTCGCCTGCCACGCCCCTGCAAGCCGCTTCCCTGAGCCACTCCCCTGTGCGGAGGATGGGGATGGAGCTGTCTGGGCGGGCCTCAGACAGGACCCGTTGGTGACACCCCTTCCCTTGCAGCTGGTGAAGAAGGTGGTCCAGTCTGGGGACACGGCCTGCCTCCAGTCCACCCTGGCCGTCTTCTGTCAGGAGGACCGGCAGCTGCTCTGGGGCCACTGCCACGCGAGGGCCCTGGCCATCCTGCGGGCACGACCCGGAGGGGCCGAGGGCGAGGCCCACACCAGGGAGGCCATCGCCTACCTCTCTCTGGCCATCTTTGCCTCAGGTAAGAGCCTCCCGCCCCCCTCCTCCCAACCCCTTTCTGCCAGGTACCTGGGGATAAGGGGAGCCTGTGCCATGTGGAGAAGGGGTGTTGTCAGGCACCAGCGGTCTGAGCACATGCTTGGTTCACAGGTGTTTCATGACCCCTAGTCACCTTCATGCTAAGGCCTAGAAGAGGGCCCAGCCAGCTGGGGCCTGAGCTGGGACCCTCCCCTGTATCCTGGGCTCCATACCACACATCCAGGCCCTGAGGGTAGGGGACAGGCTGGCACTTTCACGCCTGCAGCCATTCCATGACCAGCTGCTCGGATCCTTCCCCCCAACTTGTACCTCCCCTCATCTCACCTCAGATGCAGCTGCAGTGCCCCCTCTTCTAGGAAGCCCCCTCTGACTGTCCACCAACTCTCCCAGACACCACTCATCTGGGTTGGGCTCACAGATCCAGGCTGTGTTCCACAGCCAGGGCCCCCAGGCCAATCCAGACTGCTCCCCAGAGTATCTTGGTGCCCAGCAGTCTGTGAGCTCCCCAGGTGACCCCAGAGCTGGTGCACCCCTTCCCCCAACCCTTTGGGCACCAGGGTGGGTGCAGAAACTGCTGGGTGAGGGCAGACATGCTGAACCTGGCTGTGCCCGGCAGAGGTCACATCCTGACGCCATGCCCCCTTCCTTTAGGAAATCAGGCCACTGAGTCCCTGCTTGCCCGAGCCCGCTGTTACGGCTTCCTGGGCCAGAAGAAGACGGCCATGTTCGACTTCACCTCCGTGCTGAGGACTGAGCCGGGAAACGCACAGGCGCTGTGTGGCCGGGCACTCCTGCACTTGGCCTTGGATGAGCAGAAGGTACCAGCCCCACGCTCCCCACTTGGGACAGGACAGGTAGTGGTGCTCAGGAGAGCTACTGCGCTCCTTCTCAGCCCCCAGGAGAGAGGACGCAGGGCCAGGCGTCGAGTGTGACACATGCATCAAAACCCCGCCCGCTCTGGGGCTCACGGAGCCTCACCATCACATCCCGGTTTCAGGTAGCCTTTCACTCTCATGTGAAGAGTCCCTGTGCTCCCAGCGTCCATCAGTGTGGATAGATATGTAAAGCCTCGGGCTTACTGGGGGACCCCACCTTAGAGTAAAGAGACCTTGGCTGCCTCTTGGGTGCCACCCTAAGCTGTCTATACAGGACCTGTGGTTTTGGGTGGTTGGCATGCAGGGGCAGAGGTGGGAGGTAGTCCACTGCCAGGCCCAGGGCAGGTACTTTCCACAGAGAAGCTGTGTTCAGAGGCAGCCACAGCCAAACAGCCCTGGACAAGGGCACTTTGCAGCCAAGAGCAATGTCATGGGTGAGAAACTGAAACCAACTGTCTGCTCTGATGCTTCTCTGAGTCAAAGTACAGCCCAGAGGTAACCAGTCTGCCAGGTTTCTGAATTCCTTAAGGACTGGGGTTCCAGAAGACAAGGAAAAGTGATCCATCCAAGATACCACTGGAATGAAAGAATCTGCAGATGGTGCTTCTGCCTGCCAGGGTATCGCATTTCCCCCGAGGCCACTGGCACCTGGTGTCTGTTCCAGCCTGGGCACGCACGTGTGGTTGGGAACCCAGCCCTCTGCAGGCTCCTTCCTGTGCTGGGAAAGCACCTGGGTTCTCAGAGACAGGATTCAACCAGGAGGCGGACCCCTGGAACCCCGCCCCTGGGTGCTCCTGACATGCCAGCAGCTCCTCTGAGAGGTGCCTCAGAAACAGTTCTAAGCAGAGGTTACCCCACCTTGTCCCCCCTGAACTTCCTCCTCCTGGAGATGGGCTGAGGCCAAGTGCCCACAAGCCCTCCAGCCTTTCACTAAGAGAGAAGCTCTGAGTCAGCCTGCGAGGGTCCAGAATCCAGAACCCTTCTCCCCCACCTCTAACTTTCTGAGCAAATCCTGAAACATCTCTGAGCTTTGTTTCAACATCAGTAAAATGGGGGCGAGGGGTGCTTGTTCAAGGTCATCAGATCCTTAGCCTTGAGGTAGAAGTGCTTATTCAAGGCTGTAAGATACTCAGCCTGGTGCATGTGAGTGTGCTCAGCCATGTCCGACTCTTTGAGACCCTATGGACTGTAGTCTGCCAGGTTCCTCTGTTCATGGAATTTTCCAAGCAAGAATACTGGAGCGAGTTGCCATATCCTACTCCAGGGGACCTTCCTGACCCAGGGGTCAAATCCACATCTCTTGTCTCTCCTGCATTGGCAGGTAGATTCCTTACAACTGCGCCCCCTGGGAAGCCCCATTCAGCCTGGTGCCTGGTCCTCAGTGAGGGCTCCATGGGTGGTAGCTGGAATTCCCATGAGCCAGCACAGAATTGGACTTTTTCCTTGCAAAGGTAACCAGCCAATAGGTTTACCACTGGCCAGCACCAGGGTCAGGTAGGATCCAGGTCATGGTCTAGGGAAGATTAGAGAGGACCATATTTTCATCCAGCCATCTAAGGACTCTGTCTCTCTAAGACCTTGTCCCCCACACTTGCTTCAAGAGAACCCTGTTCCTGAACTTTAAAAGTGTGTGGCTAGAAGAGGTAATAGATACTGGGCTTCTGAAAACAAAATACCTAGATAAAATACATGACAACTGTCTTCAGGCCCTGGACAACAGACAGTGTAAACCTGCCATCCCTGAGAGAAGGGAAACCACAAAAGGGGAGCCCCAGGGGAGCCCCACAATAACCTGACTTTCTGCCTGGGGAGCCTTTCCTGTTACTCACCAGGAGATGGGGCAGTCGACTTGCTGAGCTGAGGAGTCAGAGCCTGGGATTCCTGGCTGGTGCAGTAGCTAAAATTTGCAACGAAGGGCAATGGAGAAACGGGCTATGCAGAGGGGAGAAGTCTTCATGGCATTCCAAGTGGGTTCTTGTCTGAGCTGATCTGCACATGCAGGGGCCCCACAGAGCTCACAGGTGGCAGGAGATGTTGGAATCCTGAACCCACCAGAGGAGAGACTTTTCTGAATACCTTAGGCACTCAGCTGAGACCATGTCCTAAGTAAAGGTCATGTTTTTAGTCACTTCAGTCATGTCCGACTCTTGTGACCCAATGAACTGTGGCCCCCCAGGCTCCTCTGTCCATGGGATTTCCCGGGTGAGAAATACTGGAGTGTGTAGCCATTTCATTCTTCACGGTGCCTTCCCAACCCAGGGATCAAATCAATGTCTTCTGTTTGACAGGCAGATTTTTTTTACCACTGAGCCACAAGGGAGGCCAAGTCACAGTGATATTTTAGGACTAAGTTCAAAACTGAAATGGATCTGCCCTCACAAAGAACAAAACCAAATCTAACAGAACCAAAATGAGCCACCAGAATAAAACACAACCTCCTTTATAAGATGGTGACATAGTCCAGACTCTACCATGTATATCCACAACTTCCAGCCCAAAATCAAAAAACTGCTGAACACACAGAGAACCAGGAAATGTAACCAATAATCGGAAAACTAAGTACTCAATAGAAACAGAACTTGAGATGGTGCAAATGTTGAAATTAATAGCTGCTGCTGCTCCTAAGTCGCTACAGTCGTGTCCGACTCTGTGTGACCCACCAGGCTCCCCCATCCCTGGGATTCTCCAGGCATGAACACTGGAGTGGGTTGCCATTTCCTTCTCCAAAGCATGAAAGTGAAAAGTAAAAGTGAAGTCACTTAGTCATGTCCGACTCTTAGCAACCCCATGGACTGCACCCTACCAGGCTCATCCGTCCATGGCAAGAGTACTGGAGTGGGTTGCCATTGCCTTTTCCTGAAATTAATAGATAAGGGTGTTAAAACAGGGATTATAAACATGTGAAGAACGTCAAGGAAAACTTTTCATAATGAGTAAACAGATGAAAAATCATAGCAGAGAAACAGAAACTACAGAGGAGAATCAAGTGGAAATTCTGGAGCTGAAATGTATATCTAAAATTTTTAATTTACCAGAGGGGCTTAACAGCTGGTTGGAAATTGCCAAAGAAAAGGTTAGTAAAATTAAGGATGGACCAGTAGAAATTATCCAGTCTGAAGAACGGAGTCAGGGAAACGATTTTCTTCTTAATGAAGGGAGCTTCAGTGACCTCTGGGATGATACCAAGCAGTCCAACATATGTATAACTATAGTCCCAGAGGAGAAACAATGGGACAAATATATGTACATGTATTTATATTAATACATGTATATGTTTTGTAAAAGTATTTGAAGAAATAATGCCCAAAAATTTTAAAAGAAGCTTAACAAATCCTAAGATGATAAACACAAAGAGAACCACACTTGGGCACACTTTGATCAAATTTCTGAAAATAAAAGATAAACAGAACATATTCAAGGCAGCCAGAGAGAAAAAGAAATATTACATATAGTAGAACAGTAACAGTCCAGCTCAATAGACGTGACTTTGAGCAAACTCCGGGATGTGGTGAAGGACAGGGAAGTCTGGTGTGCTGCAGCCCATGGGGTTACAGAGTCAGAAATAACTGAACAACAGAGCAATGACTGACTTTTCATAGAAACAATGGAAGCCAGAAAACTATGGGATGGCATTTCTAGAGACACATTTTGTACCTATGGGCTTCCCAGGTGGCTCAGTGGCCAATGCAGGAAATGCAGGAAACGCAGGTTCAATCCCTGGGTCGAGAAGATCCCCTGGAGGAAGAAATGGCAGGCCACTCCAGTATTCTTGCCTGAAAAACCCCATGGACAGAGCAGCCTGGCTGGCGACACAGTCCATAGGGTCAAAAGCATCGGACATGACTGAGCAACTGAGCGAGCGACTTTGTAACCTATAGGACAACAGCTAGAAAATGTTAAAGAGAGGCAGAGTTTCTTGTTTTGTTGTGTTCTGTTTTTGTTTTGGCCACAGCGCAGCCTGCAGGATCGTAGTTCCCTGAGCAGAGATCAAACCTGTGCCCCCTGAAGTAGAATGCAGAGTCCTAACCACGGGGCAGTCAGGGAATTCCCAAAGAGAGGCAGAGTGAAGTGGTTAAAGGAGGAACTAAAATAAAATAATAAACCTTTTCAGTTAACCCAAAAGGTAGAAAAGGAGACGAAAAGACAGCAAAGGACAAAGGAAAGGACAAGTAGAAAACCAACAGGAGGATGGACCGGAGGGTGGTTTCATGGCTCCTGACTCTTGGCCAGGTCAGAGGTCAGATGCAAATGACTCACCAGGGTCAAGGCTCTCCTAGAGGGCCCAGCCTCCCCGGACCACATGTGCTTCCACAGCACCATCAGGGCCTCCAGACTCCTCTTCCCCTCCTCACCTCTGAGCTACAGTCTGAGCCCCTGGCCTCTGGCCCTTCTGCCGCCAGCCCAAGCCCTACTCTGTGCCATGATCAGCATGGCCCTTCTGGGGCTCCAGACTACTACCCCTGTCCAGAACTCTGATACCATTGCTGTAACTTCGCCACACGCTGCCTTGACAGCTCACCCTACAGGCCCTCCTGTTGACTGACCCTCACCCCATGGTGAAAGGGCAGGGACCAGGCCATCTGCCCGTTCTGGTGTCCCCAACGCTAGGGCACTGAGAGGAACACAACAAATATGGGACAACTTCTGCCACCCATCCTGCCCTCCTCCCCTTGCAGGAGGCTGTGGACGACATCCTCTCCGCTCTGAGGCTCAGCCCAAGAACTGCAGTTCCTGAGATCCGCTCTCTGAAGCCAGAGGCCCAGGCCCTCATCACCCAGAGCCTCTCCTCCTGCTGCCGGGCCCTCCTGAGTCAGCTGCCAGACACAGGGGCCCACCTCAGTGACAAGGACGCCCAGAACCTCCTGGCTGCGGGGAAGGCACTGATTGAAATCGATGCCAGGCAGCCCCTCTGGCACATGCTCCTGGCAGATGTGCTCGCTGCGGTGGGTATGTGTCTGCCCAGACATGGAACATGAGCATTGTCCCTACTTCTCCCATCCTGGACTCTTTTCTGTAAAATGGGAAAAAGAAACCCTGGACTCAGTGGCATCTAAGGTACCTCCCACCCTGAGTCCCAGAACTCGTGACCTGTTCCCATGTGGGTCCCCTCTGCAACTTTGTCCACTGGGAGATGAGATGAAGCCATGATGTGGGGTTTTGTGAGAGGCTCAGATGCTTAGGCCTCCTCTTTAACTCATGCATTTATTTAGATGTTTACAGACTGCCCTGTTCTGGGTGAGACTATCTTAGGGCCACATGTACCAAAACATCAGTCTTTCCTGAGAATATTCCAGCACTAAATTGAACAGGAAGCTCTCTCTGCACCCTTCATTTCCCAGGCATGTCATCACTTCCAAGCCTGTGAGGTACCCCCACCAAGGCCTTTGGGGATCCCAGAGGCTGCTCTGATCCCATGCAGCCCTACTCAGGAGAGAAAGCAGGTCCTTGCAGTGACCATGGTGAGGGAACTCCAAGTCCTGCTGCTCCATCTGGGGGTCATAGAGTTTAATGACACCCCCTTGGGTGGGGGGCTCAGTCATCAGGTGACAGGTGTCACTTTGCCCCTCTGTTCCCTGCTCCTTCCTTCTGGGACTAAGGCCTTCCATTAACCAGCCACTCCCAGAGCCAGCGCTGAACAAGAAATGCTGTAGTGAGCTTCCTAGCGTCCCCCCGCCCCCCACCACCGCCCCAGC
>SJYQ01071759.1:0-25074 GCA_006410935.1 Redunca redunca
GATCAACTCTGTATTACCCAGGACATTTACTTGTTTCCAAAGAAGAGAGTGTATCCCAGTACCCTAGCTTGCCATGAATGGAATTTGGAAGTGAGCATAAATAAACTTCTCCATCTACATGAATGAGCAGTAGAGCATTTTAAAGGCACACTAAATTGGGGGAAATACCTTGTTTGGTGGAGCTGTCCCAAACATTGCTGTACTTTTAACATAAATTTTGCTTACCCACTAAAGCCCAGAGTACCACCCCAATCATAGTAATACCAAAATGTCCTCCCAGGTTTTCAGAATATCCCCTCAGTGCATAGTATGGCCCTACATCCATTGAGAGCCCCTCTCTCATGTGATCTGCCACTGCCTTCTTTCCCACCTCATCTTCTAGTGTTCAGCTGTCTCAAACCACTCTGGCATCTTTCCATCTGAGGGCTTTGGGGATGGCTTTTCTTGCTTCCTGAATGGTCCTCTCCCAAACATCCATATGACTGACACTTTTCTCCTCCTCAGGTCTTTGTGCAAACATCACTTTCTCAGTAAGACCTAGAAAGTAAACAAAACAGAAAACTTGCATGTTCATTCCCACATCCCCAGTTTATTTTTATCTGCAGCCTTTATTTGAAACGCTATATATTTTAATTATTTAATTTCCTTACTATCTCACCTTCCCCACTCATAAAATATAAGTTTCAGTGAGGAGGGAGAGGAATTTACCAATTTTGTTCTCTGTAGTGTCTTCAGTACCTTAAATGAGTAAAAAATTTTAACGATAACATTTTTCTCAGAGATGGCATGTGAGCAACCTTAGTGTATTCCTAATAACCCCTAAATCTTTCAAGATATTCTTTCAGTGTTTCGTAAATAAGAAAGTCCTGACAGTACTTCAGTAATTTTTACATTTTTAAAGTATGTTTGAGTGTCTTAGAAAAAAAGGATTACAGCACTAAAAGCTCCAGCTTTTTACCAAAGTGAATAAGAAATGTGATATGGTTGTTTCCAAAGCAACAAAAAGCTTTACCTCATTAAGTAGACTGAGGGCTTCTCCTTATTAGATTGAAAAACCCAATCAAATAGCTGAGGGCTGCCTCACAAAGAAAAAATACTTAGAGCTGTCATCAAAAAGAAATTTGCCTATTCAGTTATAAGCTAATTTGTACCACCTTTTTTTTCTTCAGGCATTCAGGCATCAGGATCAATGATGAACTTTCAAAAAGGAAAAAGATGGAAAATCATCGAAATTATCATAATCTGTGCTCCCAACTAAATAAGTGTTTCCTTGTAGCATATGCAGTCAATGGAAATTATATTCCTTTGTTATTTAGTCTACCAACAGCCTATCTGCATAGTCTTCATCTAGACTGTTCTTGAAAGCAGAGCCTGAGACAAAGGTAGAGACATATTCTATTTGGAAATGTGGTCCCAGGGAACGAGGATGAGACAGGGGAGAAAACAAGTGGAAAAGGAAAGAATGTCCAAGCAAAAAAGGTAGTGAGTGGTCCACTAGTGTTCTTGGCTACTTAGTGCAGAACCTTCCCAGTATCCTAATTAAACTGTGTCTCAGAATTGTCTGCCTGAAGGATGAAAAGAAGAAGCATTTCTCTGTCAGCTGGTATCACCTGTGTGCTGAGGGCTGCTCCCACGGGGCAGCAACACCCCCACGAGGAGAGCTTCACTGGGCTACAGCATCACACGCGCTGCAGCAGAGAAGCTTCAGGACAAGAAGCTAGATCTTGATACAAGCCTGAGATGAGGCACTGTCAGCACAGAGCAGGGTGAAACCTGCCCAGAGCTGTTCACCAAAGCCACAGCTGGAATTGGAGGTGGAAGAGATGGGAGGCAGTGCACAGGAGGCATCTCTGAAGCCTAGAGAATGTGCTGTTAGCCTTGTCTAAATCCTCTCTCCTTTCTGTCATCACAATTTCATTGTCCAGAACAGAGGTTGGCAGAGGGCTAAATAGGAAGGCTAAAGGTATTTCCTAGAAACTGTATGTTAATAACAGTTTTAACCTTGAGTAATGAGCATAAGAAATGGAAAGTGACATTAGAACTTGAAAAAACTTAAGTTACTCTATTGGATTGCAGTATTAGATATCCTCTAAATTCATGTAATCTGAGAAGTAATCATAAATTGGAGAAATAAAATCAACCATTTCTTATATTTCTATGAGCTTTATAAGTCAGTGTCATTAGTTTTTCCTAAGATATTGTCTTCTATTGTCACATAGCACTAGTGATATAGAAATTGCAACCAATGAAGGGAACACTGGTAGGAACACAGGAATGAAAAATGTTGGAATAATTTCCATCACATAAAGGGTTGGTATTAATATAGGTTGGAATCAAGGTAGGGGTTGGGGGATAACTGCACATTTTGACTTGGGGTTCTTCTTTGAAGTTCCATTTTACCAGAAATAATTTTCTTTCTGTCTACATCCATGTGATAGCGTAATCATCCTCTCTTATCTGATCTGGAATTACCATCAATAAGAATAAACTTTTGAGTTACTTCATATGGCTTGAGTTTCTACTGTTTGCTGTTTATTACCCACTCCAGTACTCTTGCCTGGAAAATCCCATGGACAGAGGAGCCTGGTAGGCTGCAGTCCACGGGGTCATGAAGAGTCGGACATGACTGAGCGACTTCACTTTCACTTTTCACTTTCACACATTGGAGAAGGAAATGGCAACCCACTCCAGTGTTCTTGTCTGGAGAATCCCAGGGACAGAGGAGCCTGGTGAGCTGCCATCTGTGGGGTCGCATAGAGTCGGACACGACTGAAGCGACTTAGCAGCAGCAGCAGCACAGTGCATGCATGTTGGGCATGAAACATTACATCCAAACATTTCAGAATGCTGCTCTTTTAAGGTATGAAAGTGTTAGTCGCTCAATCTTGTCTGACTTTTTGCGACCCCGTGGACTGGAGCCTGCCAGGCTATTCTGTCTATGGGATTCTCCAGGCAAGAATACTGGAGTGGGTTGCCATTTCCTCCTCCAAGGGAATCTTCCCAACCCAGAGATTGAGCTCTGGTCTCCCACATTGCAGGCAGACGCTTTACTATCTGAGCCACCAGGGAAGGTATACCCAGGACACTTAGAAAAACTAACCATATGACTGATCACAAATCATCTGAACAAATCTCAAAAGACTGACATCCTATAAGAGTATGAAATCAAAAATCAATTATATAAAGGTAAAAAAAAGTCCCAAATGGTAGTAATGTAAGGAACATACCACTAATTATCACTAAGTCAAACTATAAATCAGAGTGGTATTTAGAAAATATTTTGAAATGAATTCTAATGAAAATACAACATATCAAAACTTGGTGGGATGCTGTGAAAGCATATGCTTATGGGAAATTTATATCTCTAAATATCTAAGTATCTTAGAAACTAAAAAATGGTTCAAGAAGCTAGAAAACTTGTATGACACAGCTTTTTAGACATTGGACAACCGGAAGCAAAGAACTGGTCACTGAGCCGGTGAAACAAGGTGACCCTACCACTGTTCTGCCTTTCTAGGGCTAAGCACTCTGGATCACATTGCAGGAGGAGGAGCTTGAGCAGAGCAGAGGAGTCTTGCTGAGTTGAGGAGACAGACTGATATTGAATGGGACAGGTGTCTTGAGTTTTCAAGGCAGAGTATCAGCAAGAAAGAAGGTATGCAGAGAAAACATTCCCAGAAATTTGCTTACACATCCCACTGTGCCCACTGTTAAATACTAAACAATTCCCCAAACTAGCATGAGAGCAGTAAACATTTAACTTCCATCCAGCCATAGTGGAGAGTCCTCACAGAGAACTCCAAACTTTTGCTCAGATCTCAGGAAGTTACATGTTGCATGGTATCTCTAAACTAGCCTGATGATAAAACCTACACTCAGTTCAGCTGCTCAGTCGTGCCCGACTCTGCGACCCCATGAATCGCAGCACGCCAGGCCTTCCTGTCCATCACCAACTCACAGAGTTCACTCAAATTCACATCCATCGAGTCAGTGATGCCATCCAGCCATCTCATCCTCTGTCCCCTTCTCCTCCTGCCCCAATCCCTCCCAGCATCAGAGTCTTTTCCAATGAGTCAACTCTTTGCATGAGGTAGCCAAAGTACTGGAGTTTCAGCTTTAGCATCATTCCTTCCAAAGAATTCCCAGGACTGATCTCCTTCAGAATGGGCTGGTTGGATCTCCTTGCAGTCCAAGGGACTCTCAAGAGTCTTCTCCAACACCACCGTTCAAAAGCGTCAATTCTTCGGCGCTCAGCCTTCACAGTCCAACTCTCACATCCATACATGACTACTGGAAAAACCATAGCCTTGACTAGACGGACCTTAGTCGGCAAAGTAATGTCTCTGCTTTTCAATATGCTGTCTAGGTTGGTCATAACTTTTCTTCCAAGGATTAAGCATCTTTTAATTTCATGGCTGCAGTCACCATCTGCAGTGATTTTGGAACCCCAAAAAGAAGTCTGACACTGTTTCCACTGTTTCCATATCTATTTCCCATGAAGTGATGGGACCATATGCCATGATCATTTTCTGAATGTTGAGCTTTAAGCCAACTTTTTCACTCTCCTCTTTCACTTTCATCAAGAGGCTTTTGAGTTCCTCTTCACTTTCTGCCATAAGGGTGGTGTCATCTGCATATCTGAGGTGATTGATATTTCTCCTGGCATCTTGATTCCAGCTTGTGCTTCTTCCAGCCCAGTGCTTCTCATGATGTACTCTGCATATAAGTTAAATAAGTAGGGTGACAATATACAGCCTTGACTTACTCCTTTTCCTATTTGGAACCAGTCTGTTTTTCCAGGTCCGGTTCTAACTGTTGCTTCCTGACCTGCATACAGATTTCTCAAGAGGCAGGTCAGGTGATCTGGTATTCCCATCTCTCAGAATTTTCCACAGTTTATTGTGATCCACACAGTCAAAGGCTTTGGCATAGTCAATAAAGCAGATATAGATGTTTTTCTGGAACTCTCTTGCTTTTTCGATGATCCAGCAGATGTTGGCAATTTGATCTCTGGTTCTTCTGCCTTTTCTAAAACCAACTTGAACATCTGGAGTTTCACAGTTCACGTATTGCTGAAGCCTGGCTTAGAGAATTTTGAGCATTACTTTACTTGCTCAAAAGACAAGCCTCAGTAACATGAAGCTGATCCTCAGATAACTACCTGCAAGAACCTCCAAGAAGCACATACAAATACGGGATTCAATTTATAAGAGATGTACTTGGGGAAATGCCTATAAGGGTTGAAAAGAGAGGAAACCAGAGGAGCAGAATCTTCAAACTACCTAACATGTCTAACCCTTTGAAAGAAAGGAAGGCTGAGAAGCAAGAGTCCCAGACTGCAGCACAATTCCAGGAGGAGTCTCATCAGATGTCAGCAGAGAGGGCAATGTCAGTGGAGAAGTGCCACTAAGCAGAAGGACAGCTTGAAAAATGAGTTAAGAACAGTAAATAACAGGGAACTCCTTTTCCCACACACCTGACTGTGTGACTTGCAAGCTCATACTTAGTATAACAACACCAAAATTTTCAAGCAGGACCTATAGGCAGAGGAGGGTGGAGAAAACCATCTGTACTTAGTTCTTTTAACATAGCCTGCAAGGCACTGTAAGACTAGTGAGAAATGTATGATATTATGTTCTGTGACACATTAGTTCCATAGGATATGAATTGATGGTAGGAGAAAAACAAAGCTGGAAGGTTTCTTCGGTGCCAGATTCTCAAAGCCATTCATATGTGGAAGTTTAGCACAACTCTTCAAATGAGATGATCTGGCTCCCATGACAGCCTGTGATCTACCACTCAGATCCCCCTTCAAGGAAGCACTAGCTTCTCATTTGCTGGGAGTACTGTCAGCAGGCAGCCTATAGCTGTCTGCTGTCTTTGGGAACTGCCTCAGTTTCAGGGAACTGCTCAACTGAGGTCGCACCCCTTGGTGGTGTTGCCCATATCCAATGACCTACAGTGCAAGATGACGAAGTTGTCCTTTTGCCCATCTCAGGACAACTCTGAAGGTCATTCCGATCCCAGAGCTCTCAGGTTGTTGACCAAGGCTGTTGTTGGATTTGGATTACAATACAGTTTTTCCTTCTATCCATCCCTGCTGCTTTCCCTCTTTTCTACAAATACTGGTTTCTACAAGCACTCTACTTAATAAACATCCTGCAGGTTATGCTTCATCTCAGAGTCTGAATCTTAGAGAACCCAGGCTGAGATGCCCCACTTCCCAATTCTGTTTGCCCACCAAAGCCTTTCTTCACAAAGTATCTAATGAGCACAGGGATAAGAAACATTTTGATGCTCGTAAGTATGAGTGTGAGAACTAAGTGCTTGTGTGGGACATGAGGGAGGGGTGCCTGAGCCTGAACACCAGCCCAGGAGTCCTTTGCAATTTGAAACCAGGTCAATATTGAGATGATGTTGTTTAGTCACTAAGTCATGTCTGATTCTTTGTGACCACATTAGCTTCAGCCTGCGAGGCTCCTCTGTCCATGAGATTTCTCAGGCAAGAGTACTGGAGTGTGTTGCCATTTCCTCCTCCAGGGGATCTTCTTGACCCAAGGAATGAACTAGTGTCTCCTGCATAGGCAGGCAGATTCTTTACCACCAAGCCACCAGGGAAGACCCTTGTCTGATTCTGAAAGTGCTACAGAATCCATTAGCTATTGAGGCAGATGGAGAAGATCTAAATATTATATGACCTATGCAAATAAATTTTCATTTATTCTGTAAAAATGCTAAAGGTGATCAGTGAGGTTGGATGAAATGCAGTCATTTTTGTCTGACAAATATTTTGTCTTCACTGCTGCCTTGGGATATTCAGTGGGAGAAGAAAAAGGAAAAGTATAATGAAAGCCTTTGAAAATCATTTTCCAAGAAATTAAAACTAAGCAGTAGATCTTCAGAACTGGAAAGTCTATCCTAAAAGAGTCCAGTGAATCATAAAACACTTAATTAAATATTTGTGTTTGGCAAGCCACTGACTAATACTATCTCAAGATGTATTACTAAAAAAAAAAAAACCATCTGAAATAAATATTTGTTACAAATCTTTGAAATAATCATTTTTATATTTTAATACTGCTCTAAAACAAAGAGCTGGCTTGAAAGACTTGCACTTAAATGATCAGAGACAGTGAGCTATCAGACTGCATAACCAGCATAGAGCAATTTCCAAATAAGATGAGCTGTACACAGCCTCTACAAACATGGCTTGGGGAGGAGTTTGCCTTAGCTCACTTGAATAAGCTACTGTCTATAGCTCACAAGGGTCCCGTTCTTAATGAGGTGGTGCATAGCAGCAGCACACTGTGAGTCCAAATAGCAGATGGCAACACTGTTGAGTAAGCTGGCAGTCTGATGTCTAGCAACCAACTGGCAGCAGTCATTATTAAACTGATTCATGTGCCTAGGGAAAATCTTTATAAGACTCTCAGCAAATGTGAGCAGTGAGAAGCAAGTGATCTATCTGCTATTCCTATCTTCTATGGATACCTATATTTTAAAAAAAATATTATTCCCCAAGGCAATCTCCAGAAAATGGCATGATGTGTGAACTGGAGGCCCTACTCCTTTCCTGTATACTCATGTACCTTTAAACTGATGGCTATGATTTCTGTCTTCAATGAATCACTTTAACTCAAAGGAAATAGCTTCATAGTATTCACCCTATGGACTTAATGGCAAATATTCAATGATTTGTAAGCACTTATAGATTTTCTAAATAAGGTTCCATGTAAATGGTATTGCAAATGTAATAACAACATATTCTGTCTCACATAATGAAGCAATGGCCTTTGTTCATGATCCATTTACCTGCAGCAGCTAACATATCCCTGGGTGAAGAGCTTGTTATTATCACAGCTGGTTAGGAATGCTGACTAAGAAAGCCACTGACTTTATTTTATTTATTTAGTTTGGTCGCCCTAGCTTCACTCTCTTTGCACCAAGGTCAAAGCAGCTCCAGGCCTGAGGGCTGTTAGAGGCCAAAGTGCACAGTAGCTGGAGGTGGGGTGGAGAAATCCACTAGCTTTAGAAAACTGTTATCACCTAAGGATTTTACACACACACACATAAAAAAAAAATCTTGAAACTATTTGTTTTAAAAATTCTGTCTTTACAAATCAAAATGTTAAGTAAATGCCATTTTTCTTTTCAAATGTTAAAGGATCTGCTATTTGTTATCATAAAGCCAATTCTATACCTCTATATATTAATAAAGAAGACTTAAAGGTGAATAGGTATGATGATATTAACGGCAGCACTACAAAAGCTCAATTTGAATGTCAGCCACCTTTTACCAAAAGATAAATATGGTATTCTCTTTTAGAACAGAAGAGTTCTAGTGATCATGACCTAGGTGGAAACGCGTTGTGTAAATTTGTATGTACCAAGTAGTCGTCTTCTAATTTTCCAGGCAAGAATACTGGACAGGACTGCCATTTCCTTCTCCATTCTAATCTCCCACCTTTCATTAAAGCTGCTCTTATCAAAGACATCAATGATATCCATCTTGCCAAAATCAATTTCGTTCTCACACTCGAACTTACTCTAACTTCCAGAGGCATTCGACGCAATCGATCGCTACCACCATCTTGAAGCACTTTCTTGGCTTGGTTTCTAGAATAGCAGTGTGCCTGCCTGATTTTCCTCCTCTGTTGCTTCAATTCATTGTCAGTTTTCCTCATGAAAATCCGGACCTTGTGATATCTGAATAGCCTTAGATATTCTCTGCATGTATTCTGACATTTGAATGAACGCAGACATTCTGTTATGTACACTTTAATGAGAGCAGGCGCTGTGTCTGATTTACAGCACACAGTGAACACTCACATACTTGTTGAAGGAATAAATGAACACAGGAACAACATACTGTTTGAACAGATGAGTGTTAAGTACAATGATGATGACCTGGAATTAAATGTTTCCTAATGTTATTGAGTTGGGCATAAATATCATAATCTTTATTTTTTATCTTTTTAGAATACAAAATTGAGGTTTAGGTAGGTCAAATAACTTGCTCAGTAACATGCAGCTTCAAATTATTAGAGCTGAGACTTGTACTCCTTTGTCCTAGTCCAAAGGCTGTGCTCTTAACTCAGTGTTCCATGTACTGATAAGTATAAGAGAAAACAAGGAAGAGGACCCTTAGTTCAGCTTGTTTATCTCCTCTGCTACAACAGTGTAGTCTTGAGGTTGGTGGTTCTGATGACAGCAGAACTAAAAATGCTATTTTTTTCTCATATTCAAGATTAAAAAAGACCTATCCCCTTATCTGTAAAACAGATGAAAATACTATCAATCGACCTTCCGTAGATTGTTACTTTTAGGGTGAAATAAGATAATGGGTATGCAAAATATAAATCACCATACAAAAATATGGATGGTTTCCATTCAATAATTATTACTACTGGGAGATACTAAATGAAGTGCTGAAGTAGGGAGGCAGAAAATCTTACAGGAACAGACTAAGGGAGCAGGAAGAAGACAATTGGGAAAGAGCTATATTTTAAATAATATTGCATTAAGTTTGTAAACTGACAGAAAAAAAACTTATATAAAAAAATGAGCTAGAACATTCTTCACCTACTTAACACTTATCAGTTAGGGAAAAAAAGAGTTAATGTTCTCTAGTTCCCATGTAAAAGATAATGAACAGCCACTACAAGATTACAGAATTAAAGGTTCATTGACTTAGCCATACTATAATTTTTTTTAACAACCAAAAAAAGAAAATCATAAGGGAAAAAGCTTGATGCTGTGAAATAAAACTAGCATTTCTGTAGTTTATTCATTTTGTGCTTGTGTGGTTTCTACCTTCCATTGACTCCAGAGGCATTACAATTAGCATCTCCCTGGGATGACTGGAGATGGAGGAGGCAGGGGAAATTAGGTTAATGAGGCAGTACAGAGGAAGGCAATCCTGTGAACTTCTGGTCCTCAGAATATACAGGTCTTTGAACTGTAATCAGGTAGCCACAGTCAGGAGCACTCCCAAAATTTCCTTTCACTACTGGACTCCGGGTTGTAATATTAAGTTATCATAGAAAATGGTGACCAAGATAACTTAAATTCTGGCACTTTAGTTTACTATGAGGGCTTCCCTCATAGCTCAGTTGGTAAAAGATCTGCCTGCAATGGAGGAGATCCTGGTTCGATTCCTGGGTCAGGAAGATCTGCTGGAGAAGGGCTAGGCTCCCCACTCCAGGATTCTTGGGCTTCCCTTGTGGTTCAGCTGGTAAAGAATCTGCCTGCAATGTGGGAGACCTGGGTTGAGAAGATCCCCTGGAGAAGGGAAAGGCTAACCACTCCAGGATTCTGGCCTGGAGAATTCCATGGACTATACAGTTCATGGGGTCACAAAGAATCAGATGCGACCGAGCGACTTTCACTTTCACTTTAGTTTACTAATGGTACCTCCGTCCTTTGTTAGCAATGTAGTCATCAGTTCTCTATTAAGGAGACTAAGGATGTGTGTGTGTGTGTGTGTGTGTGTGTGTGTGTGTGTGTGTGTGTGTCTCAGTCATGTCTGACTCTGTGACCCTATGGACTGTAGCCAAACAGGCTCCTCTGTCCATGGAATTCTTCAGGCAAGAATACTGGAATAGGTTGCCATGCCCTTCTCCAGAGGATCCTCCCCAAATAGCCAGATCTCCTGGTCACATTTGTGTCTCCACTGTGGACATCACACAGGACATTTAACTTAGTTAACCAAAAGTATTTCTTAACCCACAAAGTGCAGAGGTATGACCAAATGGGTAGAGCTTTGGAGTCAGTCAGGTTAATATTTAAATCTTAGTTCACATACTTGGCAAATATAATGCCCAGCCTCAAAATGTTCATTATTTAAATGGATATAATCCCTCACAAGTTAGTTTTGAAGTCTCATGATGATAAAGTGATTAGATTGCTTGGCATAATCAGTTTTCAATAAAGCATGGCTGTTACAATTACCAAAGTTGTGAATTATTGGAATGGTGATACCAAAATTGTTGTGATTTTATTTTCACTAATTGCATTTTTTTAAAGAGAGATCCATATGTGTGTTTACATGGAATTTATTCGAGAGATTTAGTCATTCATGCAATAATCACCTCAGTTCTCTTCTAATTATTAATGGATTCAAAGAACAGTAACCAAGGTACCTGCCTACTATGTGCCAAGTACCGTGACTCTAGGGTCTAGGGAAGATACACAAATAAATGCAATATAGACTCCATTATAGAGAATATGTAAAAAAAATTTTCAAAAAGAAAATAAGCAACATAAATGAGTCATAAACAAAATACTGTGGAATTCAGAAGTACATGGTTCTTCTGTGTAAAGGATTCTAGGAAACTATCATGGAGGAGGAAGTATTTAATCTAAGCCTTACAGTAAACATACAAGTTAGATACACAGAGATTGAGGAGGAGGAAGACAAATGAATGGATGATTCATGAATGAGTCATTCATTTCAAAATCTTCCCATTGCTCAAATTCCTGGAGATCAGCCTTTGTGGTGCCTACACTCTAGCAATGGCCAGCAAAGTCATATAAAAGTGAGGTGACATGAGAAAGACACATGTAGAGGTCTGGGATGGCCTAAGGGAAGAGTGGCTGTTAATAAATCTGCAATAAAATCTTGGGAAGTTTCAGATGCCGAGGTTAAATGTTTTAACTTTATTCAAGCCTTTCAGAAAGAAATTTCAAAAACATTAACCCCGTGTTGAAGTTAAAAACATAAGCTAGTTCAGTTCAGTTCAGTCGTTCAGCCGTGTCCGACTCGTTGCCACCCCATGAATCGAAGCACGCCAGGCCTCCCTGTCCATCACCAACTCCCGGAGGTCACTCAGACTCGCGTCCATCGAGTCCGTGATGCCATCCAGCCATCTCCTCCTCTGTCGTCCCCTGCTCCTCCTGCTCCCAATCCCTCCCAGCATGCGAAGAGTTGACTCATTGGAAAAACAAAAGCTAGAGGTCTGGTCCAAAGTACAAGCTGACTGAAAGAACACTGTTAAAAGATAAACTGAGGCATACTACAAATTATAAGAGTTTAAGCAAAAATCATTGTGCATTGCTGCTGCTGCTGCTAAGTCGCATCAGTCGTGTCCGACTCTGTGCGACTCCATAGACGGCAGCCCACCAGGCTCCTCCATCCATGGGATCTTCCAGGCAAGAGTACTGGAGTGGGGTGCCATTGCCTTCTCCCATTGTGCATTATGTAACCCCAAATTGGAACTGGTCAGGAGTGACCCACCAACAGAAGCCAGGAAAAAGATCTATAGAGAAAGTGTGGAAGCAAAGAAAGGAAATCATTGATCGGTTAAAGTTTAACGCCTAGTTGGCTCTTTGTGACTGGTTGTCCTCTGTTTTGATTTTCTAACCTTGAAGCATTGACAGGCTTAGAGGCTGGTTTCCTTACAGGCTGCCAGGGCAATTGAGCCATGGTGTAATGGCCTCCTTGCTTAATTAATTTAGTAACATGTACATTGTTCAGACCTGTTGAATGGCATCTAAAATTCTTTCTAGAAGTTTCTGAAATGCATTAGAAGCAAGCAAGTTTGAAAGTAGGAACACAGCAGAGAGAAGCCTCTTTCAGCAGGTCAGGAGTGAGGTAATGAGCACCTAAACTGAGGCAGAAAGACAAATGGGAGACATTGTGATGGTGCTTCCTGGCTCTGTAACTCTGTCCTACCTCCTACCAAGATGGGGAATCTGGTCAAATTAAAAAAATCAAATGGCCTCTCTCTCTCAATTTTTTCACTTACAGATATATAAACATTTCAATTTTAAAATCATACATGAAATAAATAACAAAGTGATTGAAAATTCAGTTAGTCTGGCAGATTCGAATGCAAGCCAAAAAGAGATACCTCCCAAGCTATGCTTTCTTTTTTGGTGGTGGTGGGGGGCGGTTATAGCCACTTTACAATGTTATGTTAGTTTCTGCTGAACAGTGAAGTCAGTCAGTCAATCAGCTATGTGTACACATGTATGCCCTCTGTCTTAGACCTCCCTCTCACTCCCACCCCCCATCTCATTCTTCTAGGACACCACCGAACACTGAGCTGAGCTTCTGTTTTACAGCAGGTTCCCACTAGCTATCTATATTACACACGGTAGGTACGTACGTCAGTCCTGATCTCCCAGTTTGTCCATCCTGCTCTCCCCCACTGGGTCTTCATGTCTGTTCTCTATGTCTGCATTTCCATTCCTGCCCTGAAAATAGATTTGTGCTGCGCTTAGTTGTTCAGTCGTGTCCGACTCTTTGTGATCCCATGGACTGTAGCCCATCAGGCTCTCCGTCCATGGGGATGCTCCAGGCAAGAATACTGGAGTGGGTTTCCATTTCCTTGTCCAGGCGATCTTCCCAGCCCAGAGATTAAACCCAGGTCTCCTACACTGCAGGCGGATTCTTTACCATCTGAGCCACCAGGGAAGCCCCCAAATAGATTTATCTGTACCATTTTTCTAGATTTCACATATTTCTGTTAATAAACAACATTTGTTTTTCTCTTTCTGACTTACTTCACTCTATATGACACATTCTATGTCCATCCACGTCTCTACAAAATGCATTCTTTTCCATTCCAACGCTGTCCTGTCTGTCTGCCTCAATATCTTCTTTAAGAATGTTCAGTTAATTCCTCCCTTAAAGTTTAAATGAGTTGACAAGTGCTGAACCCCCTTCATGACTGCAACCAGCAAGGCATATCTAGCTAACTTTCAATCTGGCCCATTTTTGTGTGATGACACTTTCCTGAAGTGACTAATATTATCTCTATGTGTGACAGAGCCCTATGTGTGACTTTTCATTATAAAAATATCCACTGAGTACATAACATTATTCATGAAAACATGAGAGCTTGCAGAAGTAAACAGCTGAAAGGGCAGCAAGACAAGATAAATGTTTCCTAATAAAAAACATGAGAGTGTATTTCATTATCTGTGAGGAGCAGAGAGGTTAGCCTAAGAGATATATAAGGTTAAAAAATATACCATGAGAGATATACTCACACACAACTATAGATAAATATATTAATAGAAATACAAAATTTATCATAGTCTTATTCCCCCAATGACAGCTTATTCTCACCCATCCCCTCTCTATATCCAACTATAAAATCAGGGACGTGGGAAGTCTTTCCTTTTCCCTAACTATTAAAAGTGTTCTGGGTATATTTACTAACTAAATTTCTCCTGCTGATTTAATTTCAGCTAATGGCTATTTCCCCCTTCTTGTATAGGATAAAGTGCAAACTCTTTATGATGGAATAAAGGCCCATTGATTTTGCTACATTATAGCCTTATCTCCAATCCTACTTCCTCACGCACCCTTGCACAAGCTGTTCCCTCTGTTTGGAATGGCTCCTTCCACTGTGGGTGAACTCCAACAAAAAGGTTCTAAGATCATCTCTGGGGTGAAACCTTTGCTGCTCCCTACGGCCAAGCATAAAGCACTTATTATTAATCTATGTCCCTGATGCCCTAAATATTTTCTGTAGCTTACCTGTCCCCATCACTCGTCTAAATGAAATTCTTGAAATCAGAGAGGTCTCATTAATCACAGTGAAAAATCAAAACCATGTACCACACACACACATACACACACATACAAACATACACAGTCTATAGAGTCAATATTAACAGAATTTAATATTGAATTGTCTTCATTAGCATAACTATTAAGACAATTTCAAGAGACTCTTACCCAAGAAAATAACACTGCAAGTTACTATACTGTTCCTTCTAGGAATTTCTCTAAAATCCATCAACTCAATAGAAAATATCAACCAATAGTTAATGCACTAAGACTCTTTAAATAATATTAGGTTAGGTTAAGTCGCTCAGTCGTGTCCAACTCTTTGCGACCCCATGGACTGAAACCTACTAGAGCTTCTCCGTCCAAGGGATTCTCCAGGCAAGAATACTGGAGTGGATTGCCATTTCCTTCTCCAGGGGATCTTCCCGACCCAGGGGTCGAACCCGGGTCTCCCTCATTGGAGGCAGACGCTTTAACCTCTGAGCCACCAGGGAAGCCCAGCTTAAATAATATATTTAGATGAAATAAATGTATTATATTAATAGTAACATAATAGTGAATGGAGGAGAGTTATTACTGAGTAAAATGTACAAATGAATTCCAATCCTTCTATTCATTCCTTCTCTACAGTGTCCGGTGATCCCACTTCTATCACTTTTCTAAGCTAATGAAAGGGAGGAAATATTTGCATTTCCTGAGTTCTGTACAGATATATTTTCCAGATAAATTTTTAAATAAACAAAGGCATGGCCAATAGATTTCCTCAGTCAAGTATACATGTATGCTAAGCTGTTTCAGTCAAGTACGACTCTGTGCAACCGTATGGACTGCAGTCTTCCAGGCTTCCCTGTCCCTGGGATTCTCCTGGAGTGGGTTGCCATGCCCTCCTCCAGAGCATCTTCCCAACCCAGGGATTGAACCCTAGTCTCTCACTGTCTCCTGCATTGTCATGTGGGTTCTTCACCACTAGTGCCACCTGGGAAGCCCTGAAGTACAACAAAAATGTCTACATCCATGAACTCATAATTACATTGAAAATGATAATTGGTCAACACTGGAGGATGCGAAGGAATTATCTGTTTTATATACTGATAAAAAAAAAAACAAACATTCATTTACATGGACTGTCCTGCTGCTGCTGCTGCTAAGTCGCTTCAGTCGTGTCTGACTCTGTGCAACCCCATAGACGGCAGCCCACCAGGCTCCCCCGTCCCTGGGATTCTCCAGGCAAGAACAGTGGAGTGGGTTGCCATTTCCTTCTCCAATGCATGAAAGTGAAAAGTGAAAGTGAAGTCGCTCAGTCGTGTCCTGCTCTAGCGACCCCATGGACTGCAGCGTACCGGCTCCTCTGTCCATGGGATGTGCCAGGCAAAAGTACTGGAGTGGGGTGCCATTTACCACTGGTGTACTAAATACTACCCGAGGAGAAAATTCTGTTTATAAAAATATTCTAAAGGACTTCCAGTCTCAGTCATGCATGATAAAGTAGCTGGTATTGAACAAAGCCTTCTGCCAAGAACAACTATAAAAGCTGATGACATACATAAATCAACTGTTTGAAGGAGCTGGCACAAAACCAGAATAGGCAGGACTCTCTCAGTCTCTGAGAGAAGGAAAGCACATATAGTGAGGTCTATATTCACGCTATGGCTTTTCTCTGAGGGCATTTTTCTAATTGTAATGTATGGAATATAACTCAAAGTGACAGTCTTATTGGATTGAGGGGAAAGAGTCAGAACTGCCAGTGTGTCTTGGAATTGAGCATTACACCCCAGATGGGAAAGGAATTGAGAGAAGGATCCAAAAATTTGCATTCGAATTCCCTTCTACTCATGTTAATGACTCACCGTGCCAGCAATACTAGCACAAGTGATGGCAGGTGAGTAGATGGAATTAAACCGTGACGTGTTCTCAGATTGGTCAGTAACTGGTAAAGTTACTAATTTATGGTAGATCACAATAAGATATGGATGCATATTGTAGTTACACGGGAAATATCAAAAAGAATAATTTTTATAGTACATAATTTTTAAAAATCCTATAGAGGGAAAATAGAGTAACAAACAATATCTGATTAGTCTAAAGTAATCCAAGAAAGGATAAATAAAGGATCAAAGCACAGATGAGATAAATACAAAATAAATAATAGGTTAGTAGACATAAACCAAACTATTTTAGTCAGTTTGGGCTGCTATAAGAAAACACCATCGGCTCCCGGGTGGCACCAGCGGTAAAGGATCCACCTGCCAAGCAGGAGATACAGGTTTAATCCCTGGGTCAGGAAGATCCCCTGGAGGAGGAAATAGCAACCCACTTCAATATTCTTGCCTAGGAAATCCCATGGACAGAGGAGCCTGGCAGGCTACAGTCCATGGGGGTCCCAAAAGAGTCGGACACAACTGAGCACGCGCGCGCACGCGCGCGCGCGTACACACACACACACACACACACACACACACACACGCATGAAAATGCCACAGGCTGAATGGCTTATAAACAACAGAAACTTACTCTTCACAGTTCTAAAGCCTGGACGTCCAAGATTAGGCAGCTAGCATGGTCGAGTGCTGGTGAAAGCCTTCTTCCAGGCTGAAGATTTCTTGTATCCTCACACAGCAGAGAGAAGCAAGGAGAAGCAAATCCCCTTTTCTAAAGGCACTAATCCCACCGTTGAGGGCTCCACTATCAGGATCTCATCTAATCCTAATTACCTACCAAAGGCTCCACCTCTGGTCACATTAAGAGGTAGGGTCTCAACAGATGATTTTTGGGAGGGAAGCATTCAGTCCATAACACCAGCTCTATCAGTAGTTATACAAGATATAACTAGAAAAAAGACTTTGATTAAAGGACAGACTGTTGGACTGAACCTCAAACAAACAAATAAGATCCAGCTATATGATGTTTGTGCTTCTCAGGTGGCTCAGTGGTAAAGAATCTGCGTGCCAATGCAGGAGCCACAGGAGACTTGGGTTCAGTCCCTGGAGTGAGGAGGTCCCCTGGAGAAGGAAATGGCAATGCACTCCAGTATTCTTGCCTGGAAAATCCCACGGACATAGGAGCCTGGTGGGTTATAGTTGACAGGGTTGCAAAGATTCGGACATGACTGAGCATGCATGCACAATATGATGCTGATAAAAGACAGACTCTAAATATAAGAACACAAAAACTTCAAAAATAGAAAGAGTGGAAATATATACAGCATGCAGAAACTAAACAAAAGAAAGCTGGTACAGCTTTAATAATACAAAGTAGACTTTAAGTATTACTAGAAATAAAATGATATTTCAAAATGATAAAAAGAATCCATTAAATAGGAAGATAATACAATTTTTTTTTGTTGTTTTTCAAATGCACTTAGACATTTGCCAAAATAGACCAAAGCAAATGTTAACAAATTTTAAAGAATTGAAATCATAGAGTATATTTTCTCACTGGAGTGGAATTAAACTAAATAGTGACATAAAGATAACTAGCAAAACTCCTAAATGCTTGAAAATTCAGCAATGCACTTCTAAATAATGTATGAATAAGAGGAAAAATTGTGATAGAAATAACACAAGTTCTTACAAAGTCACTTTCATAAGTTCATCTGTTTTTGAATTACTCATTTCACAAAACAGTTTTTGGAAAACATTAAAGGAAGCTTACAGGCTCCCTCCACTTCTCCAATCTAAAACAGACATTTTCCCAACTACAATTCCAGCCATTACTGGACTTAAATTTGTAAAGAACTGTGAAGGGTCTACGATTTAATAGCACTTGCTACCTAACAGATTAGGCCAGCACAGTTTTAAGGCTGCTAGCCAAAGATGTGGGTCAGAGCCAAGGATTTTATTACTCACAGCACAGGGACAGCAGGAGCTTCAAGTTTACATGGGTTTCCTGCCTCACAAACCCAAGCAGGGGTGATACGGAGTATCTCTATCTAGTGTGCAGGCAGCTCACTAGAGTGACCCAGCCTGTGTTGTGCTCCAAACTGAAGAGGTCCTGATATGCAAGACGTTATGCTATAATCAGGAAGATCTCAGGCAAACTAAGACAAGTTTGTCACCTGGTGCACAACCAGTTTGTATCACAGCCCAGATGCCTTGACTTTAGGAAACACCAAACTTTTAAAGGAAACTGCCAGCAAATTTACCCAAACTTTGCTCCAGAAAGAGACATTATCTTTATTATCCTGGATGGCAAACAAATCTGCCCTTTGCCTCAGAGAGAAACTCTATCTTTATCTTTTCAAGCTGTTTGCCATACAAACATACTTAAGAAGATATTCCAGAATAGAAGCTGCCAACATATATGCTCAGAAGATGTGCAGAAAAGCAAGAGATCTGAAAGGAATTGTCTCTTGCTACTATCCCCATAAAATTACAGTGCAATTATACTGTAATCATCTCTTTACTAATCTGTATCTTGGCTTCAGAAATGAAAAGTCCATTCTCTTCCATATTTTGGTCAAGTTTCCTTTGTTAAGAACCCAATATAAAATGTTTGCTATTTTTTCTTTTGATTAGAAGTTTGTGATAAAGGCACCTAAGTATATTGAAAATGACCTATGTCTTCAGTTGCTATTTTATCTCAGCAAAAATTTAATAATAAAGAAAAAAGAGATACTTGTTTCTACTGCTTCCACTATCTAAGGATATTTAATTATTAAATCTACTTTGGGGCATCTACCAAAAGAGATTCTAAGGGCCAAGAAAAAGACAACAGAATTTAGGAGTGGGGACAAGTAAATCAGATAAAAACAAAGAAAAAAAAAACAAAACTGTGTCCCTTTTCGTGAATGAAGTTATATTAATACTAGATTTAACTAACCTGGACTTTATTGAGATGTGTACAGGTAATTTCCATGAACTTCATCAGCCCATAGGTTCCAGCAGCTCATATTAACTGTAACAGTCTAAATTTCTGATTGCTTCCCCAGGAGAATTTCTGGGAGTGGCTAGGGGATTTTTCTCAAGCCCTCACCAAGCCCTTTCTCACCATATCCACAATTCACCACTGGCACCCACTGTATACCAGCATGTCTGTGGGACTCTGGGGCTTCCCACTAGCAATGAGACTTGAGTCCCACAAAGTACAGGCTTCATCAATTCCATTACTGCCTTAGTTTTCTCTTATTGCATAGAAAAATCACCATATACGTAGGGACTTAAAACAACTCAAATCCTCTCACACTTCTGTGCCAGAAGTCTGAGCAGGCTCAACTGGATTATTTTCTTAGGGTCTCACAAGGCTGAAATCAAGATGTTCCCTGGGCTGGCCTTTTTTATCTGGAAACCCTAGGAAAGAATCTGCTTCCAAACTCATTCAGGCCATTGGCTCAGCATCAACTGAGATCCACATCTCTTTGCCGACTGTCAGAAATGGGCTACTTCTGTGCTCCTTAAGTCCATCTGCATTCCTTGACACAAGGCTCCTTTCGTGTTCATTTCAGCAATAGTGCATCAAATCTACCCCTGTGCTTTGAATCTCTGACCTCCTTTTGTGCCCCTACCTATAGATGAGAGATTATCTGATAGGACTGGGCCCAGCTGAGTAATCTTCATACTTTAAGGTCAACTGACTTGGGACTTCAGTTACAACTGCAAAATCCCTTCAAAGATGTACCTAGATAACTGTTGAATGGGTAACTGTTGAATGTGAGTCAGAAGCCCTGGGGTGGGGTGGGGACAAAACAACTTTAGACTCTTGTCTACATCACTTACAGCATGGAGAGAGCATTTCCCCATTTGCATCTGTTTTATGGAGCTGCAGTAAGGCACTGTTTGTGCACCTATATTTGAGAGTTTATAGAAAATCAGATTTTTCAGGGTTTAAGTACATTGCTTACCACAGGATTTTAATCTCCATCCAATAGCATCTTGCCTACTAGCCAAGTGAAAATGAAAATTCCTATGTTGTACTCATAATCACTCATTCACCCAGACAATTAAAGTTTATTACAAGGTGAAACTCTCCTCTTTTAGGACACATACTTTCTCAGAAATCTCCTTAGTTGATCAGAAAAACAAGTCTTGGGGAGATGGCCTTACCAGTACACCAGGCATGTCCAGACAAGTCTGAATTCCAGAGCCTGCAGCCTGTTCTTCTGCTACATTTACATACTACTGACATGGAACCTCTGAGCTCTGTGTCAGTAGGAACACTAAGCATGCTGAGCTGCTGTGCTCTGAGGAACAGAGAAAAAAAAAAGTTTTTTGATAAGCAGCTAAATGTATGACTTGCCATTTGAGACAAACAGGGATTTATGCTGCACCAGCTGACATGCTTCCTCAAAGAACAAGCCTCAGAGTTTTTCTGCTTGGAAAGGGTAAGGGCAAAGCAACAATTAACCTGACACAATTCCAGAAAGGATAGGCAGAAAGTCCTGAGTGTTGATTCTGCAAGATGATGTGCTGTTCCAGAATCAAGCATTCTAAGTATGGATCAATATCGATAACCTCAGATATGCAGATGACACCACCCTTGTGGCAGAAAGTGAAGAGGAACTAAAGAGCCTCTTGATGAAAGTGAAAGAGGAGAGTGAAAAAGTTGTTTTAAAATTCAACATTCAAAAAATGAAGATCATGGCATCCGGTCTCATCACGTCACAGCAAATAGATGGGGAAACAATGGAAACAGTGACAGACTTTATTTTCTTTGGCTCCAAAATCACTGCAGATGGTGACTGCAGCCTTGGAAGAAAAGCTATGACAAACTTAGACAGCATTTTAAAAAGCAGGGCATTACTTTACCAACAAAGGTCTGCATAGTCAAAGATATGGTTTTCCCAGTAGTCATGTATGGATGTAAGAGTTGGACCAAAAAGAAAGCCGAGCACTGAAGAATTGATGCTTTTAAACTGTGGTGTTGGAGAAGATTCTTTAGAGTCCCTTGGACTGCAAGGAGATCCAACCAGTCAATCCTAAAGGAAATCAGTCCTGAATATTCACTGGAAGGACTGATGGTGAAGCTGAAGCTCCAATACTTTGGCCAACTGATGCAAAGAACCCATTAGAAAAGACCCTGGTGTTGGGAAAGATTGAAGGCAGGAGGAGAAGGGGACGACAGAGGATGAGATGTTTGGATGGCATCAATAACTCGACAAGACATGAGTGAGAGAGCTAATTCTTAGGTAGGTTGATAAGGAGTCTGGGACCCTCAAGGAGGAGAAAGCGGTCCAGTGCCTTCGAGGAGGAGAAAGGGATCCAGTGTTCTCAAGGAGGAGAAAAGGACAAAGTTTTTTCAGCAACAAAACAACTCATCTTAAGCTCTGTACTAAAAATTAAAGTTGGCTTAAAGCTCAACATTCAGAAAACCAAGCGTCCAGTCCCATCACTTCATGGCAAATAGATGGGGAAATAGTGGAAACAGTGGCTGACTTTATTTGAGGGGGCTCCAAAATCACTGTAGATGGTGACTGCAGCCATGAAATTAAAAGACACTTACTCCTTGGAAGAAAAGCTATGACCAACCTAGATAGCATATTCAAAAGCAGAGATATTACTTTGCCAACAAAGATCCATCTAGTCAAGGCTATGGTTTTTCCAGTAGTCAATGTATGGCTGTGACAGTTGGACTATAAAGAAAGCTGAGCGCCAAAGAACTGATGCTTTTGAACTGTGGTGTTGGAGAAGACTCTTGAGAGTCCCTTGGACTTCAAGGCAAGCCAACCTTAAAGGAAATCAGGCCTGGGTGTTCACTGGAAGGACTGATGCTGAAGATGAAACTCTAATACTTTGTCCACCTGATGTGAACAACTGACTCATTTGAAAAGACCCTGATGCTGGGAAAGATTGAAGGTGGGAGGAGAAGGGGATGACAGAGGATGAGATGGTTGGATGGCATCATCTACTCAATGGACATGAGTGAGAGAGTGAAAGTCGCTCAGTTGTATCTGACTCTTTGTGACCCCATGGACTGTATAGTACGTGGAATTCTCTAGGCTAGAATACTGGAGTGGGTAGCCTTTCCCTTCTCCAGGGGATCTTCCCAACCTAGGGACTGAACCTAGGTCTCCCGCATTGCAGGCAGATTCTTTACCAGCTGAGCCACAAGGGAAGCCTTTGAGTAAACTCTGGGGGTTGGTGATGGACAGGGATGCCTGGTGTGCTGCAGTTCATGGGGTTGCAAAGAGTTGGACACACTGAGCAACTGAACTGAACTGAATTGAAGGATTATATAACAACAATGTATCTTGCTCAAGGACATGTTTCTCCTTTTTAACAAGAACCTTCTGACTAATCTTGTTATCTTAAAATGTATGTTGTGGGAGTGGGTCTGATAAGAACTTTCTATTGTTAGTTCTAATCTTGTTTTAAGGTGAAACTTGCTGTGACACTTCCCTGGTGGCTCAGATGGTAAAGTGTCTGCCTACAATGAGGGAGACATGGGTTCAATCCCTGGGCTGGGAAGATCTCCTGGAGAAAGAAATGGCTACCCACTGCAGTATTTTTGCCTGGAAAATCCCATGGATGGAGGAGCCTGGTAGGTTACAGTCCACGGGCTTGCAAAGTCTGACACGACAGAGCGACTTCACTTTATGTTGTGGGAGTGGGTCTAGTAAAAGTATATAAGGCCTTGATAAGAGTAGCCAGTGAGGCACTCTCTGTCCCCTTCTGATGTCTACGTCAGAGGCTTTCTCTGTCCTTTATCACTGTAAAAAACTTCTGCCACACAAAGGCTCTGAATGACCAAGCCTAGTCCCTGGTCCCGAAGCTAAATCTTCTTCAGAGTTCAAGAATCCAACATCATTCACTGTAAGCTATCATGAGTTTAAGCTTCCCTAGTGGCTCAGAGGTTAAAGCATCTGCCTCCAATGCCGGAGACCTGGGTTCGATCCCTGGGTCGGGAAGATCCCCTGGAGAAGGAAATGGCAATCCACTCCAGTATTCTTGCCTGGAGAATCCCATGGACAGAGGAGCCTGGTAGGCTACAGTCCATGGGGTCACAAAGAGTCAGACACGACTGAGTGACTTCATCTTCACCTTACCAGGAGTTCCTGATGGATAGGGAAGCCTGGTGTGCTGCAGTTCATGGGGTTGCAAAAGATTTGGACACATCTGAGCTACTGAACTGAACTGATTGAAGTACAAAACAGAGAATAGAATCAAATCAAGACTGAAGTTGGCATTACAGGAAGAAATCATCATGTCCTTTACTTTCTTTTTTTTTTTTTTTTTCTTATCTAGCTTGCTGTCAACACGCAGAAGCCCAGTTGTAAACTCTGACTGAATTGTGAAGGAAGCAGACAGAAAGGCAAAGGGAGAAAGTAAAAGCCACTAACCAATCTTTTTTTCTACTTTGCTTAGCAGGTGCCAGGTAAAATCATTGTTGATAGAAAGTAATTCCAAAAAGCAGGACAGAACAAAAGTGTCCAAGCTATATATAACATCTGTCATTTTTTCAAAGTCTAAGATTCATATAATTCTGTTAATTATCTGTTTAACAGCAACAAATCTTGTGAAAAGATTTTCTGAAAAAATATAGGAAAAGAGCAAAGTGGATTGGTCAGTTTATTATGTGTTTTTAGGGACTTGTTCTATTAAACCAACCAGTAGAAAGATAGTTGTCAAATTGAACTAACAAAGGCAATGGGGAATTTAATTCCAGAATTGTATTTTATTTTTATGAATCTCAAAATTATTTCTGTGGGAGAAGATGCATAGAAAGAGAGACACCGTCTGGGTTTATATTATATTCACCCCTAAAACTAATAAAAAAAATCTCTGAGCAAGAACCAGGTTGTATATTTATGTCCAATCCAGAAAAAAGAATAAAAATGTCCTGAGATTTTGTTTTTAACTCTATGGCTTCAAATAATACAAAATAAAATAGATGGATATTTAAGAAAAAGGAAAGGCTATTTTCTGTGTATAATTAGGGTAATATATGGACTTTCACAAGAAAGTTTAAATCAAATATACAGTATTGATATACAAGTATACATAAATCCTTTCAATATTTATATGTAGTCATAGCCTCCAAAAATGTATGCAAGAAATATAATTCAGGTAAGTCTAGGAATAATAACCCAAATCACTTAAATCTTAACTTCTATTAAACAAAAAGATACAAATGGTACTATAGAGTATAATTTCTGGAAACTACAAAGAGATTTTTGGAATGTGATGGTTAATGTTGGGACTTGAAGTCAAGTAGACTCAAGTTTGATGCTTAAAACCACTTCAGTATTCTTGCCTTGAGAATCCCATGAACAGTATGAAAAGGCAAAAAGATAGGACACTGAAAGATGAACTCCCCAGGTCGGTAGGTGCCCAATATGCTACTGGAGATCAGTGGAGAAATAACTCCAGAAAGAATGAAGGGATGGAGCGAAAGCAAAAACAACACCCAGTTGTGGATGTGACTGTTGATAGAAGCAAGGTCCAATGCTGTAAAGAGCAATACTGCATAGGAACCTGGAATGTCAGGTCCACGAATCAAGGCAAATTGGAAGTGGTCAAACAGGAGATGGCAAGAGTGAACGTTGACATTCTAGGAATCAGTGAACTAAAATGAACTGGAATGGGTAAATTTAACTCAGATGACCATTATATCTACTACTG
>SJYQ01071759.1:33473-61738 GCA_006410935.1 Redunca redunca
TGTGGTTAAGCAAAGAGTTCTTAGACATGACTCCAAAACTACAATTCGTAAAAGAAAAAAAAATATAAATTAGACTTCATCAAACTTTAAAATCTTCATTTTGTAAAAGACTGCTAAGAGAATGAAAAGACCAGTCACAAACTGAAAGAAAATACATACATCATATATCTGATAAAAGATTTCTATCCAGAATATAAAAACAATATTCAAAGAACTCTCAAAAACTCAGCAATAAGAAAACAACTCAATTTAAAAATGGATAAAGTATTCATATAGACATTGCACCAAAGAAAATACATGGTTTTCAAATAAGCACATGAGAATATGCTCAACGTTATTATCAATAACAAGCCAAAATAAAAAACAGGGAATTCCCTGGGGGTCCAGTGGTTAGGACTCTGGGCTTTCACTGCCAAGGCCCCAGGTTCAGTCTCTGTTGGGGAACTAGGGTTTCAAAAGCCACATCATCATCTTGCTCCTGCTCAGTCGTGTCCAGCTCTTTGCGATTCCATGGACTGCAACCCACCAGGCTCCTCTGTCCATGGGATTCTCCAGGCGAGAGCACTGGAGTGGGTTGCTATTTCCTCCTCCAGGGGAACTTCCCCACCCAGGGATCAAACTCTAGCCTCCCGCGGCTCCTGCATTGGCAGGTAAGTTCTCACATAAACAAAAACAAAAAAACAAAACAAAACAAAACAAAACGCTGAGCTACCACCTCACATTATCAGAAAGGCTAAAATTATACACACACACACACACACACACACACACACACATATATATAATGGGCTTCCCTGGTGGCTCAGCGGTAAAGAATCCACCTGCAATTCAGGAGACATAAAGAGACTAGAGTTCGATCCCTTGGTCGGGAAGATAACCTGGAGGAGGGCAAATAATGCCCTCCAGTACTCTAGAGAATCCCCTGGACAGAGAAGCCTGGTGGGCCACAGTCCACAGGGTCGCAAAGAGTGGGACACGACTGAAGCAAGTGAGCATGCACGGGTACAACAATACAAAGTATCGGTGAGGATGCACAGCAACCGGAACTCCTGGATCCCTGAAATGCAAAATGATACAATCACTCTGCAAAACAATTTGACAGATTCTGATAAGGTTAAATACATCTTGTCATATGACCCCAAATCCCCACTCCTAAACATTTACCCAGGAAAAATGAAAGCATGTCACACAACATGGGTTCACACAGTAGCTCTATTCAAAACTGCAAAAAAACTGGGACGAAGCCAAATGTCCTTAAGCGAGTGAATGGATAAACAAACTGTGATATATCCATACAATGGAATACTATTCAGCAATAAAAGGAACAAACGACTGACACATAGAAAAACTTGGATGAATCCCAAATGCTTCCTGCTGGATGAAGACAGTCTCAAAAGGTTGCATTGTATGACTCCATTTAATCACAGTCTAGAAAAGGAAAAAACATGGTGTCGAGAATTGGATCAGCGACTGTCACAGGTTAGGGCTTCGGAAAAGAGTATGACTTCAAAGCAACAGCATGAGGGACTTTCGGGGAGACAGACCTGCTCTACATCCCAAGTGTAGTGATGGTTACTCGAGTGTATACACACGTGGAACTGTTCATCCCCCAAATGAATTCTATTGGATGCTAATTTTAAAAATAAGAGTAAATAATTTCTAATAACCTGGATTTTTAATAACTATGAGGAAAACAGTTACCATTTTCAGAACTCTAACTATGTGCCAGAAACTTGCTAACTACAGACTTTATATTAATTTATTAATCCCTACCATAACCCCTTACGTTTCCTTATTTCACAGATACAGAAATTGAAACATAGATTAAATAAGTTGCCCATGATCACACAAATAATAAATGGCTGAGTCAGGATTTACACCCATCGCTCTCTCTATAGGCCCGTAACAGTCATCACTTCCGGCACTGAGATAGAAAACCAGTTTTGGAAGACTGATAGCAGAGTGTTTGCTTCTGCTGTTTAAGATGGGTACAAACTAATATTTATTACTGACATCAAAAGTGAAAGGAAAAGGATTGTAGAACCCTGCCAATTCTCACGGTATTTAAAAACTGTAAAATTTCCCTTTGTCTACAATGTAAATAGCCTAGAAACTCAAATAACTGAAGAGTTGTTTTTGTTTTTTTTAACCACAATAGACTTTCATGTGAAAAATATAAATGACAAGTAAACAAGCTGATAACAGGAATTTTTGAAGCAATTTTTAAAATATATACCAGAGGGTCAGCATATTTTCAGCCCAGTTTCTCAGATTATCTACTTTGAAGGTAGAATGCAAATCAATAAGTATTTGACCACCTACTATTTCCGTTCATTATAACTGTGTTACTTCAAAATCCTGAAGAGCATTTCAAAACAAGTTTAAAATCAAAGCAAGTTAGAATCTGTCCAGATGGCTTTATGTTTATTTCATCATTTCCCCTCTAAAAGTTGAAAACATAAAACTTTATAGTAACTAGCCAGATATTCGATTAACTATTAAATCCCATTTCCTCATCATTTCAATAAATAGAAATTCATAGTATTTATTTTCAAAAGACAAATTAAAATCAAAAGCAAAAACTAAATCTTCATCTTTGTTAAACACACTTCCTGGTTACTGATTTTGAGCTGTATGACCAAGATGTATCGGAGGCTTAGAATTCCTATTATTCTATATAATCCTATGGTTAGAGTCCATGTTATTTTAAATTTAAAATGCTCTGAGGGTGAATGCATTCTTGGCTTCTTTGCACTCATCATAAAATGCTTCTGCTTTGGGTTGCTCCAAAATTCTGTCCAGCTGAATTCAACTCCTTAAAATTTTTAGTACTATACCAAATATTGTTAGATTTTGAGAATAAAAATTAAGTCAAGCGTGAGCCTTACTCTCAAGTTACTCGACATCAAATAGGAAAGAAAGCATTTAAACCAATGACTGCAAAAACAGACCTATCTCTAGAGTCTAGAGAAACACAGAGGAAGTAAGAAGCAACTTTGCTTGTGTGGGTAAACAAAGGCAGCACAAAATATAAAACTATCGAACAGATCTTCGCTAAGTTGATCAACCCTGGGACTTCTTTGGAAGGAATGATGCTAAAGCTGAAGCCCCAGTACGTTGGACACCTCATGTGAAGAGTTGACTCATTGGAGAAGACTCTGATGCTGGGAGGGATTGGGGGCAGGAGGAGAAGGGGACGACAGAGGATGAGATGGCTGGATGGCATCACGGACTCGATGGACACAAGTCTGAGTGACCTCCGGGAGATGGTGATGGACAGGGAGGCCTGGTGTGCTGCGATTCATGGGGTTGCAAAGAGTCGGACACGACTGAGCGACTGAACTGAACTGAACTGAACTGAAGTTGTACCTATATTACTTTTCTTCTCTCCACCAGGATTCACTATGCAAGCAACCACTATGAAAACCCATGAGGGTTTTATGAAAATATGTACTATCATAAAATAATATGAAAGAGAACAACAAACTTTTTCTGTGAAGGACCAGTAATTTCTGTGAAATTACTTGACACTCTGAACACAGTCTCTGAGTGAAAGCAGCTGTATACAATATCTAAATGAATGAGTGTGGCTATGTTCCAACAAATATTTACAAAAATAAGTGAAGCTAGATTGAGTCTGCATGCCATAGCTTGCCATCTTCTGCATTAAGCACATCAATACACTGTATGCCTGAACTTCAAATATAAATTACTTAGTTCTTCACTGATGAAACAATTAAGGATTTATGCCTATGAAAAATTTGACTTCTTACTGCAAAAGTTAATAAAGACTCAAATTCTTTCACTGCAGATACTTGAAATGCAAGAGATTTTTCTTTATAGAAACAAAACACGAACTTCTAAAAAGTTTGTTCCTTGTTGAACAAATTGTTCTTCCTTTTGAAGTTATGGGGTATATTAAGAAGTCCTGAAATTTAGGAGGAAGAGTTTCACTGGTCATGTTCTTTTAAGCTCAGACTTCTGTTTTGAAGGGTCTGTGAATTTGAACAGATGGAAATGAGTGTGAGCTGTGTGTGGAAGTGCATCTGTGTTCTTCAGCAAGTCTTTATTGAGACAAGTCCACTTCATCGGTAAACCCTTTGATTTGCAAAGAGACAGAAGCTACCTGTTTGACACATATCTCAAATTTCTTTCATCATCGTGTCTGAAGAATAAGAACTGGAACTGAGACTGTCCTAACTAGGTGACAACGGATGGTAATGAGGTCAGAGAAGTGGGAACACCGTGGCCAGATTACCCTAGTTCATGGCTAATCTTGGGAAGTTCTTGTAGAAAAAAAGTCAGTCTGGCATCATCTAGAGTAGGGGTCCCCAACCTCCGGGATCTAATACCTGATGATCTGAGGTGGCTGCTGCTGCTGCTAAGTCGCTTCAGTCGTGTCTGACTCTGTGTGACCCCATAGACGGCAGCCCACCAGGCGCCCCCGTCCCTGGGATTCTCCAGGCAAGAGCACTGGAGTGGGTTGCCATTTCCTTCTCCAGTGCATGAAAGTGAAAAGTAAAAGGGAAGTCGCTCAGTCGTGTCCGATTCTTCGGGACCCCATGGACTGTAGCCTACCAGGCTCCTCCGTCCATGGGATTTTCCAGGCAAGAGTACTGCATCTGAGGTGGAGCTGTTATAATAGTAACAGAAATGAAGTGCACAATAAATATAATGTGCTTGAATCATCCTGAAATCACCCCCTACCGCAGTCCATGGAAAAACGGTGTTCCAAGAAACTGGTCCCTGGTGCCAAAAAGGCTGGAGACCACTGATCTACAGGCACTAACATTCAGGTGAGTCAGAGGCCAGTAATAAGTAGTACAAGCTTTTTCTCAACTGCTGTTTTTAAAAACATAGTAATTACCACTGAATGCAAAATGCATCTTGCTAAAAAAAAAAATTATTCTGATGCTTTAGCAAAGGTAATGCTTTTATTTTATTATGAGCTGCCCACATGTACTTCCTAGGCTATGATTCATCTGAACAGTTTTTTAGTTAAAGAACATTTTATTCTAGAATAAAAAAAAAAGAAAACTAAACTAAATGCCCCACACTAGTATGGGGCTAACATAAACACAGAATGACAGTTAAATTTAAAACCGGAATAATGACATAATCTTACAGTATATCAATGTTGCTATATGATTTCTTATGTACAGTGTTTTGGTTTCCATGACCGTAATTTCAGAGGCCATATGATGATGAATCATGGTCCTGTTTACAGTGCTAACATTTTGTTCTCCCTTGTAGCTATGACAGGAGTCTGAAGAGATTTTCAGCTCATTCTAATTTTCTTCCATGGAGCTGCTACTTACTGTCCAAGGCTGATGCTCTTTGCAGAAAGTATCCTGGGTAGCTCGGGGTTTCAGGATCTTAAAAGTGTCTCCTAACCAGAGTGCAAGGACCTAAAAGCCCTTAATTAAGTTTCTAATCACAAGCAAGATGGTCTTGCATTAAGGGCCCTTTGAGAGTAGCAGCAATCGTGTCATTGTGTCTCCGTCACCGTATCAAATAGGATTCTTATTTTAGCACTGAAAGCAATTCTTTCCTTGTAGAGAGTGAAGAGAAACTCTCAACAGTCAGTCTGACGAACAGAACACTGTAGAGCAAAACACATTTCCTTTTCTCTCCCGCAGGGCTGTGGAGCTGACTTTAGTTTATTTGACAATTACATAGCGAATGCTATTTTACAAATGTTGGGCTGTTTAATCTTCGTAGCAACCTTGTGACATAGTTACTATTGTTCTCTCCAATTTACAGAGGAGAAAAGGACACACTGAGTGCTTAAGGCCAGCCGACAGCGAGCCCAGATTCAAGTGCAGGGCCCTCAGCTCCATCACTCAGTAACAGCCAACTACTCTCTTCTCTGCCTGGAGGTCTCCCCTGTCTCCAGAGGCTGGAGGGAAACTTTTGATGAGTAATGCGCCAAACAGCACTAAAGGCAGGTTTTTCATTTTTAACCCAGTATTATTAGTACTAGTGAATTAACAATGTTGCAATGCATCTGGTGGCGTTCCACTTTTCCAGCTTCAGCTCTGACTCAGCTAGAACAAACTGAAGTTTTGTGCAGCGAGTGGAGGTCCCACTCGAGTGGATGGTTGAATCCGATAGATAGCCAAGCTTGTCTATGAAGAAAACCACAGTCTCCCAAGAAGATCATGCAGGACACTCAGTAATAAAAGGAAATGCATATGAATACCACCTTAGTGCTTTCCACCCAGCTGGCTTAGGCTGGCTTAGCAATGGTCCAGCCAGTGGGGTGTGGCTGAGGCAACAATTCTTGTCATAGTCATCCCAGTCCACCGGCCACCCAAAGCACTCAGCCTGCCACTCAGTGGATTCTTGGGGAAACAAGGGAATTATAGAGCTGATAGATGCGACATATTCCGGGGAAATAAATGCAAAGGCTTATAACTTCTAGGTTTATAAAGCTATGAATTACTGACTAGAGTATTCAAATAATTCCAAAAATTGTTTTAAAAAGAAAGTAATCAAATAAGACAAAAAACTCTGCTTATATAATTTGAATATAGATAATCCATACTAGTTTTCATATTTTGCTTTAATATACATAGATTTATATTTATTAAGACTTTTAAAAGTTTTTGAATAAACTTTCATTATATAAGTTCACCAATAAGAAATTGTTTTTCAGTTTATCAATTTCATATTTCTTAAATTATGAAACTATAATTATTAGTATGTGATTTCACTCTCAAAATTTCATATGGTCATCCTATGTGAGGAGGAAATTCATTACACTGTGAGGCAGTCCCTCCTCCTCATAGATGTTGTTCAGTTGCCAAGTTGTGTCTGACTCTTGACGACCCCATGGACTGCAGCACGCCAGGCTTCAGCCAGCACCAGGCTTCTCTGTCCCTCACCATCTCCCAGAGTTTGCCCAAGTTCATGTGCATAGAAGCTTCATAGACAGAAGCTTCAATTCCTAGAAAGTTCTTTGCCAAGTTTATTCAATATCTACTTCCTGGGAAACTTGTCTGAGTTTAGTTCTGCCTTCTGTACCTACACAAATTAAATTCCAAGACCTCTTCTCTAAGGGAAATATTTGAGAATATTATCTTCTGGTTCCTGTCCACCCAAGGAGGTTTTATAATGTTTACAATTTCAGTAAATCTACTTTTTCCTAGCTTTGTCTTGTAAGAATATTCATGCCAGTCATTTAAGAAGTAAATATTTGCTCCTAAACAAAAAAGACAGCAAGAGGTATTTCCTTTTAAAAAACTATCTGTCTTTTCTTTTGTGGTGCTGTTCTTGGCTTCATTTCTTCTCTCTAGTATTTATTTCTTATGGAGACACTGAAATACTTAAGCTAAACAAGAAAAAAAAAAAAAGGTGGGTGGGAGGTGGGGATAGAAATGTTCCTTTGCGGAAAAAAATAATGGCAAGACACAAAATCAGATTTCAATATGCCATATAGAAAGTTGGCATAGGATCTTTAAAAGGGTATAAGCTTTCAGTTTAGGTCTACTTCATAGGGTTTTTTGAGGATTATATAAAATAGTATAAGAAAAACAGAATAAATTGGAAGTACTATGTAGTGAAGTTGCTCAGTCGTGTCCGACTCTTTGCTATCCCATGGGCTATAGCCTACCAGGCTCCTCTGTCCATGGGATTTTCCAGGCAATAGTCCTGGAGTGGATTGCCATTTCCTTCTCCAGGGGATCTTCCCAACCGAGGGATCAAACCTAGGTCTCCCGCATTGTAGACAGACGCTTTACCGTCTGAGCCACCAGGGAAGTCCCACAAGTGCTATGTAAGCATTAGCAATTATTACAATAATGCATCATTTTTAGATCTTGTTTTATATATCACTGCCTGACCAGGAAATAATAAGAAAAAAATAAACTATTAGAAATATAAGGGGAAATATACTCATATAGTCTATGATGATGAATTAGAAAATCCAGATCAAACATATCATATACTAGAAAAACAAAAATTACCAAACTGCTTCAAGAGGAGCTAGGAAATTTGAATAGATTCTTAGACCCACACATGGATGCACTGCTCAACACAGTAAATGCCCACGCCCAGACTATTTTCCAGAGTTACTGGATAGAGACATTTAGTACTTTCTTGTGGAGGCACTGAATAAATCAAACAGGTAAGAAAAAAGTGCTTTGGCCACCTGACACGAAGAGCTGACTCATTTGAAAAGACCCTGAAGCTGGGAAAGACTGAAGAAGGGAGAAGGGGACGACAGAGGATGAGCCACTTGGATGGCATCACCAACTCAGTGGACATGAGTTTGAATAGGCTGCGGGAGCTGGTGATAGACAGGGAGGCCTGGAGTGCTACAGTCCATGGGGTCGCAAAGAGTTGGACATGCCTGAGAGACTGAACTGAACTGAAGAAAAAAGTGAGGAGATTTTCATCCCAAAAAGGCAACAGGACTAGATAATTTTAGAGAAAAACTCTATCAAACATTTCTGAAACAAGGAATTTCTTGTTTGTGTTAAGCTAGCCTAGTGAAACTTGAAAGAGTATCTATGAATACAGATGCCAAAATCCTAAATACAATGTTAAAAAAAACCATTCCAGAAGTGTAATAAAGAAGTACAAAAGCAAGTGTGTTTCATATCAGGAACAGCAGAGCAGTTCAATATTGTCATTGTTTGCTTGCTCACTCATGTCTGACTCTTTAGAGACCCCAAGGAGTATAGCCCGCCAGGCCCCTCAGTCCATGGGATTTCCCAGGCAAGAATACTGGAGTGGGTTGCCATTTCCTTTTCCAGGGGATCTTCCCAACCCTGGGATCGAACCCATATCTCCTGCATTGGCAGGCAGATTTTTTTACCTCTGAGCCACCAGGGAAGCCCATTCAGTATTAAGACACTTATTAAAGTAGAAAAATCACATCATATCCAGAGATGTAGAAAAGGCAACCATATTCCTGATAAAAATCTCAGATAGGGCTTCCCTGGTGGCTCAGTGGTGAAGAATCTGCCTGCCAGCGCAGGAGATACCGGTTCAATCCCTGGCCGAGGATCTCTCATGCCTCAGGCAACTAAGCCCATGTGCCACAGCTATTGGGCCTGCGCTCTAGAGCCAGGCGTCCACAAGGACCAAAGCCCAAGTGCCTTAGAGCCCCGGCTCAACAACAAGAGAAGCCTCTGCAAAGGAAAGCCCACACACCGCAGGTACAGAGTAGTCCCCACTCGCCGCAGCCAGAGAAGGCCCGGGCAGCAGTGGAGACCTGGCACAGCCAAACTAATTAATTAAATTTAAAAATCTCAGATAATTGGCAAAATCCAACCATATTCCTTATAAAAACCTCTTACAAAATGGAAATTGAAAATCATTTTTGTAATGTTATATTTTGGAGAAGGCAATGGCACCCCATTCCAGTACTCTTGCCTGGAAAATCCCGTGGGTGGAGGAGCCTGGTAGGCTGCAATACGTGGGGTCGCTAGGAGTCCAACACGACTGAGCGACTTCATTTTCACTTTTCACTTTCATGCATTGGAGAAGAAAATGGCAACCCACTCCAGTGTTCTTGCCTGGAGAATCCCAGGGACGGGGGAGCCTGGTGGGCTGCTGTCTGTGGGGTCACACAGAGTCGGACATGACTGAAGTGACTTAGCAGCAATGTTATATTTTAAATATTTATCAGAAGCTATAGTAAATATAATTTGAACTGGAACTTCATTTTCTGAAGGACAAAAACAACACATGGATGCCCTCTTGTTATTTTAAATGGTTATCTATTTAGACTGAAAACCTCTCCAAGATTGGGACAAGACTGAATTCATATTTATATCACCACAAGTTTATTATCACTTTTAAAGTATTTCATAAATGGTATTCTTATACCCCAGAATCTTTTATTGAATTCAAATCTCATATTACTCAGTTGGCAAAAAACTGAAATGAATAAGTAAAAATTATAATCTTCATGTGACATTTTGAGCAAAAAATCCTTAGCAACCCCAGTCCCTGATAAACTGAGAACCATGTATTACATAATTTATATTATCAGATGAGGGCTTCCCAGCTGGTGCTAGTGGCAAAGAATCCACCTGCCAAAGTAGGAGATGTAAGAGACATGGGTTCCATCTCTGGGTCAGGAAGATGCCCTGGAGGAAGAAGTGGTACCTCACTCCACGGGCAGAGTAGCCTGGTGGGCTACAACCAGGGGGCTGCAAAGAAACCGAGCACATGGTCAGGTGAAACTTTCAGGTGGTCATTCATTCTACCTTCTATAAATAGCACTACTTGATCACTTATCAGAAGGTTTGAACAGTTCTCCAGATGCAATCACTGATTGGCCCGTCCCCACTGAAATCTCTCACCCACGGTGGAACCTGCTACTGTTTATTTCTGTCTTCTCTTGTCACTTTCTGTTCGAGTCTGTACGGCAAGTTAAGGAAGAGGAGGGTCATGAACTCGAGAGCAAGGCCTAAAGTCATCCCTAAGAACTGCCAAGTCCAGTAGTTCTTGACAGATCAAATTCCTTGGACAGTCTTTGACCTGTGACACCTTTCAAACATCTTATTAGGATCTTCCTGTCTGCTCTTTGTATCCCTGAGAAGTGCTTCATTTGGTTTTGTCTACCTAGAGATGGAGGGGTCATTGGACCCCAGCTGGTGACAAATACTCTTTTGTCAGTTTCTAGAGGTTAGAGGTTAGAGGTTTGCATAACCATCATTTTTGGTAATTACTGCAATTCTAATGGGACCTTCTCCATCAGTTTCCCTGCCTGGCTGAGTGCCTCCTTGATTTCTGTTTTCTTTCATATGCATTTTTCTGTACCTGGCATAATTCTATTACTAACACCCAACAGCCACTTTGGGAAATTTTAACAAGAATAAAGTTATTCATTTGAAGAGTACATTTAAAAAAAGGAAAGCAACACTTACAAGACTCTGTTTTGTCAACATAAAAAAGAGATCACTTTGATAACAAAGGAGAAATCCTCCTTTTTATTTTTGTGCTTCAGTGATCAAAAGATATTGAGGCTTTAAATTGTACATTTGATAGAATTGTCAAAGGCTTGAGTTGCTGGTTTTTTTTTTTTAATTTTTATTGAAACATAGTTGATTTACAATGTTGTGTTATTTTCAGGTATACAGCAGAGTGATTCAGTTTAGAGGTTATTTTCTAGATACTGAGTATAGTTCCCTGTACTATACAGTAGGGCCTTGTTAGTTATCTGTTTTATATATAGTAGTTTGTATCTGCTAATCTCAAACTCTCACTTTATTCCCCCCTACCCCTTTCCCCTTTGGTAGCTGTAAGTTTGCTTTCTATGTCTATGAGTCTGTTTCTGTTTTATAAATAAGTTCATTTGTAGCACTTTTTATGATTCCACATGTAAGTGATATGATATATTTGTCTTTCTCTGACTTATTTCATTTAGTATGATAATATCCAGGCCTATCCATGTTGCTCCAAATGACATTATTTCATTCTTTTTATGGCTAGGACTGATGCTGAGGCTGAAACTCCAATACTTTGGCCACCTGATGCGAAGAGTTGACTCATTGGAAAAGACTCTGATGCTAGGAGGGATTGGGGGCAGGAGGAGAAGGGGACGACAGAGGATGAGATGGCTGGATGGCATCACCAACTCGATGCACCTAAATTTGGGTGAACTCCGGGAGTTGGTGATGGACAGGGAGGCCTGGCATGCTGCAATTCATGGGGTCGCAAAGAGTCAGACACGATTGAGCAACTGAACTGAACTGAATATTCCATTATATATATATATATATATATATATATATATATATCTTTATCCATTCATCTGTTGATGGACATTTATGTTGTTTCCGTGTCTTCACTATTGTAAATAGTGCTGCTTTGAACACTGGGGTGCCAAGTATCTTTTGGAATTATAGCTTTCTCCAGATAAATGCTTAGGAATGAGATTCCTGGATCACATGGTACTCTTTATACTGGCATAGTCGATCTGTCTCTCTCTCTCTCAGCCTGTCTCTGCCTCTCTCTCATCTTGACCCTCTTGTGTTGGGGGGTGGGGTGGGGAGGGGGCAGGCATATGAACACTCATGCTAGCCTGAGCGTGTTTAAGGGTAAAGATGGGTTTTCCCATATCTAAGCCTACTCCCTCCTTGTAGAGGAGGTAATTAGCCTTTTTCAATGATACTTTTATATTTGTCTAAAGTCAGCTATTTTTTCCTGTTTCTTTCTTTCTCCTTTCCCCTACTCTTGTGAAACCTTAGAGATTAATTGATCATTAAAATATTGTTTGGTACTAATTTACACACTCAAGAAGTATCTACTCTAGGTAGTCAAGAATTTTTTTAAAAAAAGAGAGAAAATGTTAACTGCTTCTTTTGTATGTTTTCCCAGCTAAACATCAGAAGAAAAGGCTTAACCATGAATTTGGTTAATCGCCTTTGACCCCAGGTAGCAGAAAAGCTAGACACTCAGAGCTTTTGAAATTAATTCAATGGTCTTAAAATATACTTGATAAATAGATAAGCTTTGAACAAATTAGTTATGTAACTAATTTTTTTTTTTTTTAAGCCACACAGCTTGCAGGATCCTAGCTCCCCAATCAGGAATGGAACCCATGCTCCAGTAGTGAAAGTGTGGAGTCCTAGCTATTGGACCAGCAAGGAATTCCATAGAGTGATGTAATTCTAACCTAAAATAACTTCACATCTTTTTGCTATTTTTTATGTAAAAAAAATTGGTTCCAAATAGGAAAAGGAGTACGTCAAGGCTGTATATTGTCACCCTGCTTATTTAACTTATATGCAGAGTACATCATGAGAAACGCTGGGCTGGAAGAAACACAAACTGGAATCAAGATTGCTGGGAGAAATATCAATAACCTCAGATATGCAGATGACACCACCATTATGGCAGAAAGTGAAGAGGAACTAAAAAGCCTCTTGATGAAAGTGAAAGAGGAGAGTGAAAAAGTTGGCTTCAAGCTCAACATTTAGAAAACTAAGATCATGGCATATGGTACCATCACTTCATGGCAAATAGATGGGGAAACAGTGGAATCAGTGTCAGACTTCATTTTCGGGGGCTCCAAAATCACTGCAGATGGTGACTGCAGCCATGAAATTAAAAGACGCTTACTCCTTGGAAGAAAAGTTATGACTAACTTGGACAGTATATTCAAAAGCAGAGACATTACTTCGCTGACTAAGGTCCGTCTAGTCAAGGCTATGGTTTTTCCAGTGGTCATGTATGGATGTGAGAATTGGACTGTGAAGAAAGCTCAGTGCCGAAGAATTGATGCTTTTTAACTGTGGTGTTGGAGAAGACTCTTGAGAGTCCCTCGGACTGCAAGGAGATCCAACCAGTCCATTCTGAAGATCAACCCTGGGATTTCCTTGGAAGAAATGATGCTAAAGCTGAAACTCCAGTACTTTGGCCACCTCATGCGAAGAGTTGACTCATTGGAAGAGACTCTGATGCTGGGAGGGATTGGGGGCAGGAGGAGAAGGGGACGACAGAGGATGAGATGGCTGGATGGCATCACTGACTCAATGGACGTGAGTCTGAGTGACCTCCGGGAGATGGTGATGGACAGGGAAGCCTGGCGTGCTGCGATTCATGGGGTCACAAAGAGTCGGACACGACTGAGCGACTGAACTGAACTGAACTGATGTAAAAAAATAAATGTTTGCACAATATTTTAATTAGTACAAGATTTGGGTTTAATTTGTAATGATTACTATTAAAAATTTTTTTCCCATTAGTTCTATGTCTCTTGGGACACATAATTTTTTTCAGAGAACTGGAAAAGACCCTTATGCTGGGAAAGACTGAGGCATGAGGAGATGGGGATGACAGAGGATGAGATGATTGGATGGCATCACCAACTGAATGGACATGGGTTTGGGTGGACTTCGGGAGTTGGTGATGGGCAGGGAGGCCTGGAGTGCTGCGGTTCATGAGGTCGAAAGGAGCCGGACACAACTGAGCAACTGAACTGACTGAACTGAATAAAGAAGTTGAATTGACAAATTTTTTAAAAAGTGTTTAGCCTTATGAACTTTTCTATTGCTAGTCTAAATCATAGGAGATTCTGATTTAAATTGTTTTTTCCAGACCTTAAGCCTAAGATTTTAGACTAATGTTAAATTGTGCTATGTAATAAATAATCTTTGGATACTTGGAGAGCTTCTCAATAACAAAAATATAATGCTTTGGTCATTAAGCATAGTTTTTTTAATATTCATTTACTTATTTATTTATTTGGTGGGACGGGTTCTTAGTAGTGACACAGGATCTTTGTTGCTTCGTGCTGAATCTAGTTGCAGCTCTTGGGCTTAGCTGCCCAGGGGATGTGGGATCTTAGTTTCTCACCCGGGGATTGAATCCCCATCCCCTACGTTACAAGGTGGATTCTTAACCAGGAAGTCACCAGGGAATTCTCCACCCATGTACAGATTCTTGTAAGTCCCAGACGAAAGGATACAGAGCAATTCCAAAACTTCCCCCAAATCCCTTCTTGCTATTCGGGAGGTAGTCACTCTCAGCTCACATGTAAGCTTGGTTAAGTGCTGTTACCCTGTCCCAATAGTTGTGTCCTTTTCAGAACGTCATGTAAATTTAAGCTTTAAAGACTGGCTTCTTTAGCTTAATATAAAACATATAACCACATTGTTGTGTGTCAGTAGTCCATTTCTTTTTATAGTTGCAATGTATTCCAAGGTTTGTTTATCCATTCACCCACTGAAGAAAATTTAGTTTGTTTCTCCTTTGGGGCAATTATGGATACTACTGTTATAAATATTCACATCCATGCTTTTGTGTGAACATAAGTTCTTTCTCTTTAAAGTCAGTACCTAGGAATCAAATGTGATAGGTATATGTTTAACTGCCAAACTTTTCCAGAAGAACCGCTCCAGTCTTTATTACCACCAGATATGTTAGGCGTGGGCTTCCCAGTTGGCGCTGGTGGTAAAGAACCTACCCGTCAATGCAGGAGACTTAAGAGATGTGGGTATGTTAGTTTTAGGTTACTGCTAATTGTTTTTGCAGATGCCCATTGCTATAATACAAAAGTTCCATCTTCCTTTTAGTTTGTGAGGAGATTTTATCATGAATGGACATTAAATTTCTCAAGTGATTCCTCTGCATCAATTGATATGATCATGTGGCTTTTCTTAAGTGTTAGTATGGTGAGTTAACACTGATTTTTAGATGGTGAACCAACCTTGCATTCCCAAGATAAACTCCATTTGATCATTAAGTATTGTTCTTTTTTATGCTGAATTTAATTTACTGCATTTTGTTGAGGATTTTTGCATCTATGTTTATGAGAGATATTGATCTATAGTTTTATTTTCTTATACTACCATTGTCTGGGTATAGTATCAAAGTATCAAAGTAATGCTGCTGCTCCTGCTGTTAAGTCGCTTCAATCGTGTCCGACTCTGTGCAACCCCAGAGACAGCAGCCCACCAGGCTCTCCCATCCCTGGGATTCTCCAGGCAAGAACACTGGAGTGGGTTGCCATTTCCTTCTCCAATGCATGAAAGTGAAAAGTGAAAGTGAAGTCACTCAGTCGTGTCCAACTCTTATCGACCCCATGGACTGTAGCCTACCAGGCTCCTCTGTCCATGGGATTTTCCAGGCAAGAGTACTGGAGTGGGGTGCCATTGCCTTCTCTGCAAAGTAATGCGAGGTACATAAAACAAGTTGGGATGTGGTCCTTATTTTGTGGAAGGCATTATGCAAAATTGGTGTTATTTCTTCCAAAAATATTTGTATAATTTACTAATGAAATCATCTGGGCCTGGAGTTTTTCTTTTTTGGACTATCTTTAACAACAAATTCAGTTTCTCAAATAGACATGGGACTCTTCGGGTTCTCTATCTTTTTGCTGTGTTTTTCAAGAAATCAGTCTATTTCATCTCAGCTATCAAATTTATCTGCATAGATTTACTCATAGCAATCCCTTAATTTTCTTTTAATGTATGTTAGACTGCAGTGATACTTTTCTTACTAATATAGGTATTTTGTGCCTTCTTTCTTTTGCTCTTCATCTGTCTTGCTAGAGGTATGTCAACTTATTAATCACATCAAGGAAATATCTTTTAGCACTTATTGGTTTTCCTTTATTGTTTTCTTTTCTTTTTTTTTTGCTTATTTCCAATTTCTTGATCTGTGTTCCTCTCTTTATCATTTCTTTCTTTCTGCTTGTTTTTGGTATAGTTTGCATTAATCCTATAGTTTATTAATGTGACTCTTATCTGTTTGAGACAATTTTCTTCTTCCATTATCAGTTCTGAGTGCTACAAATTTCCCTCTAAGGACTGCTTTAACTTTATCTCATAAATTTTAATACATTCCAATTTCTATTTGTTCAGAATATTTTCTGATTTCCCTTGAGACTTCCTTTTTGATCTGTATTTTCTATAAAATTATGCTAATTTACAAAAATTTACAAAATTTCCAAGTAATTTTCTGTTTTTAATTTTTATTTCCTTTATAGTTAGATAATATCAGTTGCATTATTTTACTAATATAATAAGTTTCTTGTAACTCATAACATGAACCATCTTGGTGAGTTATCTATGGGTTTTCCTGGTGGCTCAGCTGGTAAAGAATCTGCCTGCAATGCAGGAGACCTAGGTTTGATCCCTGGGTTGGGCAGATTCCCTGGAGAAGGGAATGGCTATCCACTCCAGTATTCTGGCTTGGAGAAATCCATGGACTATAGGTCACAAAGAGTTATCTATGTGCCCTTGGAAAAAAAAAAACCTGTTGTTGAATAGAGTGCTTTATAAATGACAATCAGATTAGTTGGCTGATAAAATTATACAAGTCTTTGAAATCCGTGGTGATTTTGTATCTACTTTTAAAATAATTATAAAGAGAAGAATATTAAAGTCTGTAAGTATAATTCTGGAGTTGTCTATGTTTCCTTTAACTTCTATCAGCATTTGCATCACTTTAAGCAGAGTTTTTTTAAGCTCTGTTGTTAACGCATACACTTTTAAAATCCTAATGCTTCATTGGTAAATTGAGCCCTTTATAATTGTGTTAAGTCCTTCTTTGAAAGTGAAAATGAAATTTGCTCAGTCGTGTCCGACTCTTTGCAACCCCACAGACCACAGAGTCCATGGAATTCTCCAGGCCGGAATACTGGAGTCCCTCTTTATTCCTAGAAATTTTCTGAAGTTTCTTTTGTCTGATAATTAAAATAGGCACTCCAGCTTCTTTTTATTCTTTAGTATTTGCATGGTATATCATTTTTCAGGCTTCTATTTTTAACCTATTTATATCATTATACTTTAAGTGGGTTTCTTGTAGATAGCAAATAGTTGGATTTTTTTCTTATCGACAATATCTGTTTTTCTTAATTAAAAGAAAATTTACATTTAATGTAATATGGTTGAATTTAAGTCTACAATATTATTATTAGTTTGTCTATTAGTCCCTTTGTCTTTTGTTCCAGTTTTCCCTTTTTTTTACTCTTTTGAACTTCAAGTATTTTTTAGTAAACCATTTGATTATTGGCTTTTTATTTACTATGCCTTCTCATATTTTTTCCACTGGTTGCTCTAAAGGATTACAATATGCATGCTTCACTTTTCACAATTCATTAACTTAAAATATAAACTTAATGTTTTGCCACAACAGAAAAAATACAGAAACTTTGCAACAAACACGTCCTTTTACCCACTCCCATGTTGTACATGTGGAATACATTACATCTGATACACAGAAAGAAGTACACAGAAAATTTTCTCTCACAATGTTAATTTTTCATTTCAAAAGCCATTATATTCTAATGGGAGATTTTACTTTGGAGCTACCCAGCTTCATTTGGTACCATTTCTTTGTTACAAATCAGACAATACACAGTCCTTTTTATAATCTTTGCTAACTGAACTCAACTACCAAACAACTTATTTAGATGGCAAAACCACAATAGACCAAACAGAAATCTAAAGTTTCTAATATGTCAAACCTAGAAAAGAATGTTCATTTTTCTGTAGAAAAAAGAAATCTATAGAGGAGTCAGTCTTTGCAATCCAGCTTTCATAGAAATAGAGCATAGAAAAATCCAGGGAATCATGGGGTACATTGAGGGGCTGCCTTGCTTTTACAGACCTTATAAGAAAGGTGTTAGTTAAGCTAAATCCTCATCCCAGTCCAATTTACAGATTGCAGTCAATAGTCTTTTGTGATTTAAATACAATTCTACTTGTGAGGAATCACACAATGATCTGCTTTCACTGAAATACTCCTATGTGGATGTCAAATAGAATTGGCCTGGTACCAGGTAATGGAATGGGTGCCATGCCTTTTCTACTTGATATCCAAATATGAGTATTTGAAGCACAAAAGACTATTGACTGTAATCAGAAATTTGTAAATTGAACAGGGATCAGTAATGTCAGTAAACTGATGACAGCCTTCAGAATAATTCTTAATATCATCCTGGGTTCATTTTGACCCACCAATTTCCCTTCTAAGAAAACCAGACATTTAGATAACTTAATTCAAAAAGGAGAAATTCTGGGCTTCAATTTAGATTTAAAAAATAGCCACCAAAGGAATATTTTAGACTGCCTTTTTGCTGTTTCACACTTCACATGAGGTTTGAGAAGCAGGCAGAATTCTACGGGCAATGGTACAGAGAACAGCAGAAAAATGACAATATTACTGAAGCAATTCCTCACCCTAGGGGTTCATAAATTTGGACAGGTGGTTCAAAACAGAGATCCTTCAAAGTGGAACATGTATAAAAACATTCTTTTCAGATGGGACTTAGGGGAAAATGTTGTACTTACATAACTATAGACTTCTGTATCTTTACTTAAAAATCCAAAGTACTGTGCTAAAATTATCTGGGAAGCAAACATCTAAATCATAAAATTATGCAATTTGGCTAATATTCTCATATCTGATTGTGTGGCCTCTTCAGGTTGAGATTGGTATTCTCTTATTTTAATTTGGTCACTTTGGGCTCCTGCCTTAGAAGGAACTGCTTGTTTCACAATCGTATCACAGTCTTCCTCTTAGTAATTGTCCATATTGCAACTCTCAAAAGTATGAATTCTGGAGCCTTAAATTCTGCTGTACAGATGCTGTTCCATCAAATGATCCAAACATGATCCTTCAGCAAAATGAACAAGCAAATCTGTCCCTAATAGAGATTGAATGACTATGCTCAGAAACTCTTCACATGACCACAGTACATCAAATACCAACATACACCCTGATTTGTCACATCCCTAGGTAATAATGGTCTATCCTACAGCTTTGGCTGGAGAAAGGCCAACAGGAATCTGGGGAACTAAAAGCAACATAATTCCCACTTTTAGGTTAATTAATACTGAGACCAAGGAAATTATCCTGTCCCTATTTAAAACAATACTGGGCCAGAGCAAAAATAGGTACTTGCTTGCTTTAGGAATTACTTGCTCCCAAGATAAGCCTGTGAACCAACTTAACAGCTTACTTACCAAAACTAAAAATGTGTTTATCAAGACCCTCCTTAAGGCCTTCATCTTGCTATGCCCATAAATCCAAAGTTATTTTATCATAAACTCCCCAATCCTAACAACTTGCCTGTCTTGCAGAACTCAGAGTTAGCTCTAAAACCCTGTAAGTATGCTTCCATAATTTCCTCATTTTGAGAAGCAATCACTATTTTTTGAAGTTGGTGTTCTCCCTCATGCTATGAGTCAAATAAACTTAGTCATGGTTGATCAATGGGCATTTTTGGGGGTCTACTGAGGAGCAGAGACTTGACACTACTGAACTTTTAATCAAACTTCTTTTTTCTTACCCTGAGTGCAAAATGGGCCTTTAGTCCTCAGAATATCTTATCTAAATGGTTTTCAGTAAATTATAAATAATTATCCCTCAAGCTTGCTCAGAAATTTATAGAAGACTTTCATCCCAATCTTGGGTGATCCTCACCCATATGGCTCATCCCCCAGCTAAGAACACTACAGTGGAATGCAGATAAACCTTGGGATGGCAGAAGAATGAGAAGATATTCATCGTCCTAGTCCTCTGCCAAACCTACCAAATTCTACTTTGCTGAATTATATTGATATGCAAACATATAGGGAGTATTCTCTGATTATATAACAAAGAGAAAGCCACTACCCACTTTCATGCTTGAAATATGCAGCCAGCAGTGCTCTCTAGGAGTCTATGTTCCTAGGCTATGTTACTGTATGTCCCTCTACCAATTTCATAGTCCTTGTTCAAAGAAAGTGTCCTTGGACTTCAGTTTTTGGGTTTTGACTTCTTGTCTTTCCCATTAACTCTCCATGACATTATATGAAAGAGCATGAAGCATTTGGCTTCCTCACTTAACTATTTACAAATTGCCCACACTTTTTCAATCTAGTCAAAATTTATCTCAAAGTTTGTAATAAGGGAGATTTGCACATGATACTGCCCTTCTTCCTTCCTTGTAGGACTGCTTCACAGCCTTAGGGCCTCAGTCTGTGGAGCTGCTGAGCTAATTAGGGCTAATTAACAATATAACATTATTATCAACTGCAACAAAGCACTTTTGTGCTCTTAAAAAGACTAACCATGAACTGACCTCATTTTAATTTGTTTATTTCATCTAGAAGGGACCATTCAGTGCCCAGCTCCTTTCTTCTATGGATGAGAAAGAGAAAGAAGAGGTGGGAGGGCTCATCTCCTTCTGAGGCTTCCTGTTAAGCTCAGGTGGTTATGCAAGTCAAGGTCTATTACTATCAGTGATCTGTTACCACCAAGCACCTTCACATACTTAACTTTTAAGGACAGGAAAGTGGCTTCCTTTTATTGAGACAAGCAACTCAGAATAATTTTCTAAGCCCTTCTATCAAGGCAGAAGTTTTCACTGAGAGGTCACTGAGAAACAACTCGGGGCATACTATTAAACTTAACCTTTATCCTTATAACAGTTACTACAATTTTAATTACATTGGAGGGATTATTCAATGCACCTTTCTCCACTAGAATATATTTTTTCTAATGTCATAAACCACGTTTGTATATAGAATATGCTTCCCTGGCACATAATCAGTGATCTTTTGCCACATAGCAGGCTCTTGTTAGGACACAGAGAGTCTTTAGTAAAGACTTAAAATAAGAGACTGCACAAGTAGGAAGGAAACCAGTCACCTGTAAGGAGTGCTTCCTAAATTATGCTTATTTCCACTAACATACAGTGCAATGAGAAAAATAGGTAGAGTGGGGCAAACTTTCATAATATTATTAATATATACCTTATACTATGTTTTATTCTACTCTTTCAGTGTTAAAAGGCCATTCCCTACCTTTTATGAAATGTTGGTCTTAATAATGTTGATTTTCTTTGTAATTTTAAAATTGACATTACTTGGAAAATTAAAATTGGCAACTCTATCTCAGTCATCCAATTTAATTTTATTTTAATAAATTTTCTTCTTCATAAACTCTGAAAGTTTGGGAACTACTCTTCTAAGGCATTTCAAAGTATAGTTTTCAAAAACTTAAAACTGTGATACACAAATATATATTTTATATATGTCAAAGTTTTTTTTAAACTCATTAATGAGAGAATTAGAAGGATGGCAAACCTATTTCAAAGGAGGATATGAGAGCTTGAAAGATGGCTACAAAAGGAGAGAAAGCTGAAATAAGATTACTAATTTAGATACAGAGCAATGAAATGTAACCTTTGGAGGTTATCTTTTCTATAGGACAAAAACCATTTGAGTCTCTACTAGAAAAAAATGTAATTTGTACCTTATTAATCTTCTGTAGTTAACATGTAACTCATTAGAGACTGAGCCTTAATCAATAGTAAATTGTAAGTCAATATTACTATCCTTTGGAATGGCAGATGACTCAGACAAGCTTGCTAGACAGCTTCTAGCAAGAGTTTGGAAGGCCACACACTAGTCTTGATTTCCAAGTTTGGGATAATTTTATTAAGAAGAACCTGCCTCTAATATTTGGATGGAGGTTATATATATATATGTGTGTGCATATAAGTAAATGTGGATCAAATTTATAGGTACGAAACTGAAAGGAAATAAACCAAAATTTAACAGTGGTCCTGACTTGGAAGTAGCATTATGAGTATATCAGTTTGTGAGGACTGCCATAATAAAGTATTTACCAACTGGCTTAAAAAACAGAAATGTTATCTCACAGTTCTTGAGGCTACAAGGGTGTATGTTCCCTCTAATGGCGCTGGGGAAGGGTCAGTTGCAGGTCTCTTTTCTGCTTTGCTTGTGGCAGTGTAAGTCCGGCCTTCACGTGGTGTTCGCACTGTATGCAAGTCTGTGTCCACACATCCTCTTTTGTAAGGATACCAGTCATATTGGATTGGACTTGGCCCCATATAACCTCATCTTAATGAACTGATTACATCTACAGTGACCCTATTTCCAAGTATGGTCACATTCTGAGGTATTGGGGGTTAGAATTCAAACACATGGGGGACACAGCTCAATACAAAACAACGCATTAAGTTTTTCTGAGATGTTACTTCCTAAACTTTTAGAAAAAAATAATATGCCAGCACCCATTTTCAAAAACATTCAACTACAGTTCTAGATGTTGGTATTGGTTTCCTAGGGCCGCTATCATGAATTACCACAAATTGGGTGGCTTAAAACAGAAATTATTTTCTTATAGATTGAGGGGCTAGAAATTCAAATCAAGCTGTTGGCAGGGCCATACTCCCTCTGAAGGCCCGAGGAGAAACCTTTTCTTGCCTGTTCCTAGCTTCTGTGCATGTGAGTGCATGCATCGCTTCAGTTTTGTCCGACATTTTGGAACCGCATGGACTGTAGCCCACTAGGTTCCTCTGTCCAGGGGATTCTCCAGGCAAGAACACTGGAGTGGGTTGCCATGCCCTCCTCCAGGAATCCTGACCCTGGGACTGAACTCTTGTTTCCTGAGTCTCCTGCACTGGCAGGCAGCTTCTTTACCTTGCTTCTGAGGGTGCTGGCAATCCACGGCATTCTGTGGTGTGTAACTTTACCACTCCAATCTCTGCCTCCGTCTTCACATGACTGCCTTTATTTATCTTTTTCACTTTTGAAAAAAGTTATTTCTTAGTGGTTGTTCTAGGGCTTATCATATATATCTTAATCAGAATCACTTCAGATTTATACTAATTTAATGGCAGCATTATATAGAAATATTATCTTATACACATCTCTCTTCCCCAATTTTTGTGCTATTATTATAAATATTACATATATGTGTTTTGAATCCAACATACATCATTATCATTATTACATTACATAAATTAATGTTTACTCATTTTATGTCTATTAAAGAATCTGAGGAAAAAACAGGTACATATTTATAGAATTTGCTATATTAACCTTCTTATTTACCATTTCCAGTTCTCTTCACTTGTTCCTGTGTATCCAAGTTACCATCTGGTGTCTCTTCTTTACACCGATACAGCTTTGCTCCCACCCACCTTCTTTGTTCAGCTATTGGCAAATACGTTGCATTTCTATGTGTTATAGGTCCAACAATACAATTATGTATATATATTATTTTATAATTGCTCCTGGATCAGTTAAGTAAAGATAGGAAAAGAACGATGCATTTATACTGTCTTTTAAAATTACATGATTACATTTACCAGCCCTCTGTTTTTTCATGTGGATTCAAATCAACTGTCTTGGGTTACAGGCATTTTCTGTGGCCTGCTTTTTCTTCCCAAGTGGGTCACACTTTCCTGTTTCTTTGATATTTTGTCCTATCTCCTTTTGAAGAGATTGGGCTGCCTTTCTGCGTGCCTGGGATCTTCCACCAGCATTCAGAAGTTGTTTTGTGGAAATTGCTCCACATTCAAATGATCTTTTGATGAATCTGTGGAGGAGAAAGTGGTCTCCCCATCCTCTTTCTCTGCCATCTTGAGGCCACCTCCCATACTTTCCTATTTCCTTGTGTGTCTCATAATCTTTCCTTGAAATTGGACATTTTCAGTAATATATTCTAGAATACTGGATATGGATCCCTCCCATCTCTGGAGCTTGTGTTTTTGTTATTATTGTTTGCTTGTTTAATGACTTGGATAGACGATTTTAGTAAAGTCTACTATCGTGCCCTGTGAAACCTCTGATGTTGCTCCTCAGAGGGAGCAGCTTTGGGCATGCAAACCGTCACCCTGGGATGACAGTGGTTTCAACATAGCTCTCTTTATCTATTTCTCTGACCCTCCTGTTAGAGGGTATTACTCCTTTGGCATCACACCAGGTTCTTAGGCTCCACTATTTGCTACCTGATTGCTCTACTATCTTTGACCATATTCTTGGGGCATAAGTTGTTCTACAGTCTGAAGTAATTGAATTGGAGCTGATTTTCAGGAATATTTTTGAAGGACAGATTTTGAGGTTTGTTCTGGCCCCAGGAAGGCTCTTCTTAATTGTGTCTTCTGCTGATTCTTTCTGGCAAACCAGATGGCTTCTGGTTTAGGTCTCTTATAGATATACCAACCTTGTCTTGGAGAAGGCAATGGCATCCCACTCCAGTACTCTTGCCTGGAAAATCCCATGGACAGAGGAGCCTGGTAGGCTGCAGTCCACAGGGTCGCTGAGGGTTGGACACGACTGAGTGACTTCACTTTCACTTTTCACTTTTGTGCATTGGAGAAGAAAATGGCAACCCACTCCAGTGTTCTTGCCTGGACAATCCAATGGATGGAGGAGCCTGGTAGGCTACAGTCCTTGGGGTCGCTAAGAGTCGGACACAACTGAGTGACTTCACTTTCACTTTTCACTTTCATGCATTGGAGAAGGAAATGGCAACCCACTCCAGTGTTCTTGCCTGGAGAATCCCAGGGACGGGGGAGCATCATGGGCTGCCGTCTATGAGGTCACACAGAGTTGGACACGACTGAAGTGACTTAGCAGTAGCAGCAACCTTGTCTTAATTGCTTACCACCAAAAATCTCCATTGTATTTGAGGCTTTAAATCCCCCACACTTTGTTTCAAATGAAATCAATTCCTTTGGGAAACACTTTGTAGAGGGGCTTTCCTAGTAGATCAGCTGGTAAAGACTCTGCCTGGAATTCAGGAGACCTTGGTTCGATTCCTGGGTCAGGAAGATCCACTGGAGAAAGGATAGGCTACCCACTCCAGTATTCTTGGGCTACCTTGGTGGTTCAGCTGGTAAAGAATCCACCTGCAATGCTGGAGACCTAGGTTCGATCCCTGGGTGGGGAAGATCCCCTGGAGAAGGGAAAGGATACCACGCCAGTATTCTGGCCTGGAGAATTCCATAGACTACATAGTCCATGGGGTCACAAAGGGTCAGACACAACTGAGCAACTTTCACTTTCATTTTGTAGACATCTGCTTTTAAGTATTGTTTATCCCTTGTGGAAAAATTCTGAGTCAATACTCTGGGCACTGAACAAGAGTGGTAGCCTTTGATCTTCTCAGTTTGTCCCTCCTGGCATGGAATTTCCACCCCAGTAGTGAGTTCAGGTGAAAGTGATCAGGGCCCCTGGACTCACAGCCTGTCGTGCAAGGGGAGAGACTCCTCCCTCTGAGTGGAGGCTGGGTGGAGGAATGGCACTTCTGAGCTCTCAGCCACTCACTAGGAACTTAGCCTTTGCACTCAGAGTGAGAAGGTATAAGAAATAATGACTGCCTATCCCTCCACGTGGGACAGAGTATCCCTTAACTAGGAGTTTAGGAAAGAGAAAGACCCATTTTCTTGGCCATACTCTCTTGAAGCTGACTTTCAATCAAGCTGTGTTGGGGGTGGGAATGAGGGAAAGGGTCATAGACCAAGTGACTCAGAGTCTTGCTACTGTTACCAAATTCTAATTAAGATCTTCTTTAATAACTGTTTCTTCATTTGTTTCATATCTTTAGTGCAAATTCCATAGATTTTTAATTGTTTTAAAATAATTACTCTTGTTTAGTTAGGTAATAGGTCCATAGAACTCCTTTTTTTCTTTTATTCTTGATATTTGTTCTTCATAATTACTTGGTCATTTGTTTTCAGATGTAAACCTGAACCCACACACGACAGTTGTTAAAATGAGGGAAAGTAAATGTTTTTTAATGTTGAGTTTTTGTGACATTTTGCATTAGAAATATTTAAAGAGTGGACAAGATGACATTTCAGACTCATTTTTTTTTCTCACTCCATATGTGAGAATGGCAAATTTAATAGAATGTAGTTTAAAAATGTTTCAGAAGATTCTACATGTTTATAGTATCATAAAAATGTTTGAAAAATCTATGTTGATGTCAAAAGCAGACATCTGTTGGAAGGCAGTTGAAAATGAATATTAATGAGATCTAGGTACAAAACCAAATTTTTGTGAGTCAATCCAACTACAATAACTGATCCAATTATAATATCTCTCTTAATGCTCTTTAACACCAGTTACAACCAAGTCAGTTCATTAAGAATTCACATCAGAGTGAAAGGTCATGGCTAAAATGAATATACTGCCCATGCCATTCATCAGTTCATTTAATGCATTAAACACGATTTCAATTTCAGAACACTCAAAAACATCATCAGGGATTTGTACTGGAATGTGAGAGTAGAAATGTACTTTGGTATGCTTTCCTATTTACATTTTCATTTATTTGTATTCCCTGTGATGTGCCAAGTGATTGTCAGTTTAAAAAATGTGGCACCTATAAATAGGCTTTAATTACTCATTTAGTTCAATCATTTAGTCAACAAATACTTATTGAGTAAATACTAGGCCAGTCTGTTCTAATTCTAGATATATAGCAATGTATGAGACAGACTACATCCCTATTCTGTTACAGTTTATATTCTAATTATTGTCTTAGATAAATGAAGATACGTGTTATGCATTACACTAGTGTGCTACTGGATGTCCTTATCAGGACCAGGTGCTTATTTGTGACTTGCTGGAAGTGTTAGTTGCTGATATCTTATAGCCACATCTCTTTCTCCAAATTGCCCTCTATCAAAGGGACCCTCCTCATCATCCAAGGTTATAGTCACTGCCCAAAGGCAGACTATACCAAATGTCTGGTTAATGCAAAGTATTATTTTAAAAAAAGAAAAAGAAATAGTTCCCCCTGCATCAGTATGTGATAACTCTAAAGATCTGTCTCAGCTTCAGTGATTCCTGTAGGATCACCTGAAACTTCTGTTATAGTTTCATCACAGTGGAATTTCTACCTCTATCAAGTTCTGCTTCCTGTACTTCCTTAAGGGTTTCTTTCCTGAAGGAACTCCCCACACAAACCTTCATCTTAGATACATTTCCAGGAAACTCACCCTAAGATGGTGGGTACCAGAAATGGCCCTAGGAAGTAGACTCTCCCAGGAACTACCCCCATCTCAGCATAACTCCCACCTGAGGAACTGTTGGGCGGGCTAAGAGAAGAAAGGAACTATATACTGAGAGAACGCAGGGCAACCCAACATGAGCTGCTGGAGCCAAGAGAGCACATTTGAGACAGGAAAATGAGATTGCTGTATTAAAGGAGGTGAAATATAAAGATAGATAAGAGACAGGAGAGCACTCTCTTATGGTACTGAATTTAATACCCTAGCAAAGACCACAGGAGATGTTACTAACATCTGCTAAGAAGACTCTTGGCAGCCGGAAGAAAGCTGTGGCCCACACTACACGAAGCATACCTGCTAGATCTGCTGGAGTTCACTGACTGTGGAGGAAGAAGAAAGAATCAGAGAACAAAGTATTCAAAAATGAATACGCCTTTCAGGCCTAACAACCTATAAACCAGTTCTATTCTATGGGAAGACTTAAAGAGCATTCCATTTACCAAAGAAATAAGAAATGTGCTGGTGAGAATGGCACCAGTATCATTGAAAAGTTCAGTTGTGGCTGTTCTCCTAACAGTAAGGAAATATTATTACGGAACGAAGCCCTTAGTGTCAGTGAAGATGACAGGATCTTCAAGTAGCAGAGGGGCCAGATGGTAGCACTTTACTGACAAAACAAGATGGGAATAACTGCCACAAAGAACAGAAACGTCGGGAAGAGAGCCAGGAGGAGCAGACTTCTATGAAGATGCCTCATAAATATTTATTCACAGGTATAAGATAAGTGGGCAACCAACAACATAGATCAGTTCAGTTCAGTTCAGTCGCTCAGTCGTGTCCGACTCTGTGACCTCATGAATCGCAGCACGCCAGGCCGCCCTGTCCAAACCATCTCCCGGAGTTCACTCAGACTCACGTCCATCGTGTCCATGATGCCATCCAGCCATCTCATCCTCAGTCGGCCCCTTATCCTCCTGCCCCCAATCCCTCCCAGCATCAGAGTCTTTTCCATTGAATCAACTCTTCGCATGAGGTGGCC
>SJYQ01071759.1:62105-110893 GCA_006410935.1 Redunca redunca
TGTTTCTTCCAGTCCAGCGTTTCTCATTATGTACTCTGCATAGAAGTTAAATAAGCAGGGTGACAATATACAGCCTTGACGTACTCCTTTTCCTATTTGGAACCAGTCTGTTGCTCCATGTCCAGTTCTAACTGTTGCTTCCTGACCTGCATATAGATTTCTCAAGAGGCAGGTTAGGTGGTCTGGTATTCCCATCTCTTTCAGAATTTTCCACAGTTTATTGTGATCCACACAGTCAAAGGCTTTGGCATAGTCAATAAAGCAGAAATAGATGTTTTTTCTGGAACTCTCTTGCTTTTTCCATGATCCAGTGGATGTTGGCAATTTGATCTCTGGTTCCTCTGCCTTTTCTAAAACCAGCTTGAGCACCAGGGAGTTCACGGTTCACATATTGCTGAAGTCTGGCTTGGAGAATTTTGAGCGTTACTTTACTATCGTGTGAGATGAGTGCAATTGTGTGGTAGTTTGAACATTCTTTGGCATTGCCTTTCTTGGGGATTGGAATGAAAACTGACCTTTTCCAGTCCTGTGGCCACTGCTGAGTTTTCCAAACTTGCTGGCATATTGGTTGCAGCACTTTCACAGCATCATCTTTAAGGATTTGAAACAGCTCAACTGGAATTCCATCACCTCCACTAGCTTTCTTCATAGTGATGCTTTCTAAGGCCCACTTGACTTCACATTCCAAGATGTCTGGCTCTGGATTAGTGATCACATCATCATGATTATCTGGGTCGTGAAGACCTTTTTTGTACAGTTCTTCCATGTATTCTTGCCACCTCTTCTTAATATCTTCTGCTTCTGTTAGGTCCAGACCATTTCTGTCCTTTATCGATAGTGCTGTGTTTAGTCGCTCAGTCGTGTCCGACTCTTTGCAACACAGTGGACTGTAGCCCTCCAGGCTCCTCTGTCCATGAGGATTCTCCAGGCAAAAATACTGGAGTGGGTTGCCATGCCCTCTTCCAGGGGATCTTCTCAACCCAAGAATCAAACCCAGGTCTCCCATATTGCAGGCAGATTCTTTACTGTCTGAGCCACCAGGGAAGCCGATGAATACTGGAATGGGTAGCCTATCCTTTCTCCAGGGGATATTCCTGACCCAGGGATTGAACTGGGGTCTCCCGCATGGCAGGCAGCTTCTTTACCAGCTGAGCTACCAACAAACACATTGCTAAATAGATGTAATCAAAAGTAATCACAGTGGATGAACAGAAGGATGGAGTCACTCGTCTCAATGAAAACTCATAGCCTTTTACCTAGTTACTAAATCAGAGGCAGTTCTTAGGCCTAAAACCCATTAATTGAAAGATGGGTTGGATCCCTATGAAGAAGAATCCTGCAACAGCACCACAAATGTTTATAACATTGATCCTTCCACATCAGTGAAGATTTTAAGGGGCAAATGGTCTGAGACCTAAAAGAACGTCCGTTTGAAAGCAAAGGACAAATTATTGCATCTTGCTTCTCCCAGCAATAACAAGGAAGCCTAAAACTTACTGGTCTCTGAGTATGGAGGCAGCACATGCCATACCTGGAAATTATGCTCAACCTATTTACTGGGCTACAAGGAAAGACTTCAGCTTTTGGTGGGGCCTGCAGTAGGACCTGCTGCTTGGCTCATATGATCCAGCAGGCGCTAGGTTGCTAAATGTATCTGATGGGAGAAGACAACAGGCAGAGTTTAGGGAAGCCACAATGGAAAAATCACAACATAGACACTCTAAGGCCTGCAGCAAGGCCGTGCCATCCACAGCCAATATGTACACCATTTGATAAACAGGTTCTGGTACACTGTTGGGCTCCGGTAGTGAAAAGACATATGCCTATATGACATCAAGTGAACATGTGGCAAGAGCTCCCCATCCTAAGCTGAATTCTGTCAGTCTCATCAAGTCATATGTCGGGCAGCCCAGCTGCAATCAATTGTAAGATGAAAGCGGAATCAGTTATGAACAGTTACAAGCAAGGCCAGAGGACACTAAAAATATACCAAACAGGTGTCCCAGAACTATACATCATTTACCACTGTTGTAATGGCAGCTGTTTCTCAGCTCATACCTACATCATATTGTGGGTGGTAGGGTCCTTTATGATCAGCACTACCAGAGAAAGCAGCTGAGTTTGATTGATGGATGGACGCAAGCTGAAAACACACTCTGTACCATAGTACCACTCAGGAATGATCTGTGTATTAGTTTACCAGGGCTGTCATAGCAAAGTACCACAAGCTGGGTGGCTTAAAACAACAGAAATATATTATTTCACAGTTCTAGAGGCTAGAAGACCAAAATCAACGTGTGCTCAGGGCCATTCTCCCTCCTAAGGCTCTAGTAGAGAAAGCTTCCTTGGCTCTCTAGCTTCTGATTGTTGCTGGCAATTCTTGACATTCCTTAACTTGTGGCCCCATAGCTCCAATCTCTGCCTGTGTCTTCATATGGTCTTCTTCCTGTATGTCTGTCTCCAAATCTCTCTCCTTGAAAGAAAAATTGCCACTGAAATTGGGGTCCACTCTAGTCCAGTATGAGCTCATTTTAATGATTATATCTGCAAAGACCCTATTTCAAACTAAGGTCACGTTCACAGGTATTAGGGGTTGCTCCTAAGTCGCTTCATTCATGTCCAACTCTGTGCAACCCTGTAGATGGCATCCCACCAGGCTCCACCGTCCCTGGGATTCTCCAGGCAAGAACAGTGGAGTGGGTTGCCATTTCCTTCTCCAATGCATGAAAGTGAAAAGTGAAAGTGAAGTCGCTCAGTCGTATCTGACCCTCAGCGACCCCATGGACTGCAGCCTACCAGGCTCCTCCGTCCGTGGGATTTTCCAGGCAAGAGTACTGGAGTGGGGTGCTATTGCCTTCTCCAGTATTAGGGGTTAGGACTCCAATATACCATTTGGGAGACATAATTCAACTCACAAAACCCTGAAAGACAGAAGCAAGAGAAAATCTTCCCATTGGGCATAGCTTCAGAAAGTGTACTTTGCCATGGTATTACTCAGCGTTCTCCAGAGAAACAGAAACAATAAGATATATATTAGCTAAAACATTCATCTCCACTGACCCCTGGACATGGGTACTCCTGGTTCTTGGACTTTTGTACTCAGACTGGGACCTTCACAGTCACACCACCTGCCCACCCCGGCCTTGCAAATTCTCAGGCTTAGAACTTGGACTGAATTATGTCACCAGTTTTTCTGGTTCTTTCAGGTTGAAAATGGCAGGTTATGGGACTTCTCAGCTCCGTAACCAAGTAAGCCAATTCTTATATACATACGGGCTTCCTTGGTGGGGAAGCCAATGCATCAGGTCAGTTCAGTTCAGTCGCTCAGTCGTGTCCGACTCTTTGTGACCCCACGAACTGCAGCACGCCAGGCCTCCTTGTCCATCACCAACTCCCGGAGTTCACTCAAACTCATGTCCATTGAGTCGGTGATGCCATCCAGCCATTTCATCCTCTGTTGTCCCCTTCTCCTCCTGCCCCCAATGCCTCCCAGCATCAGAGTCTTTTTCCAATGAGTCAACTCTTCGCATGAGGTGGCCAAAGTATTGGAGTTTCAGCTTCAGCATCAGTCCTTCCAATGAACATCCAGGACTGGTCTCCTTTAGGATGGACTGCTTGGATCTCCTTGCAATCCAAGGGACTCTCAAGAGTCTTCTCCAATACCACAGTTCAAAGCATCAATTCTTTGGCACTCAGCTTTCTTCACAGTCCAATTCTCACATCCATACATGACCACTGGAAAAGCCTTGACTAGATGGACCTTTGTTGGCAAAGTAATATCTCTGCTTTTTAATATGCTATCTAGGTTGGTCATAATTTTCCTTCCAAGGAGTAAGCGTCTTTTACTTTCATGGCTGCAATCACCATCTGCAGTGATTTTGGAGCCCAAAAATATAAAGTCTGCCACTGTTTCCACTGTTTCCCCATCTATTTGCCATGAAGTGACGGGACCAGATGCCATGATCTTAGCCTATGTATAGTATATCTATAAATATACCTGTATGTGTGTGTGTGTTAGTTGCTCAGTTGTGTTCCTCTGACTCTTTGTGACCCCATGGACTATAGCCTACCAGCTTCCTCTGTCCATGGAATTCTCCAGGCATGATTAATGAAGTAGGTAGCCATTCCCTTCTCCAGAGGATCTTCCTAACCTAGGGATCAAACCTGGATCTCTCGCATTGCAGGCAGATTCTCTACCTTCTGAGCCACTAGGAAAGCCCATGAAAGTGAAAGTGAAAGTTTCTCAGTCATGTCCAACTCTTTGTGACCCCATGGACTATACAGTCCGTGGAATTCTCCAGGCCAGAATACTGCAGTGGGTAGCCATTCCCTTCTCCAGGGGATCTTCTCAACCCAGGGATCAAACCCAGGTCTCCTGTATTGCAGGCAGATTCTTTACCAGCAGAGCCACCAGGGAAGCCTCTATGTATACAAATATCTCCTCATATATATGAGGAGATTTATTATACGAATTGGCTTACATGGTTATGGAGCTGAGAAGTCTCATAATCTGCCATTCTCAACCTGAAAGAACCAGAAAAACTGGTGGCATAATTCAGTCCAAGTCCTAAGGCTGAGAATTTGCAAGGCCGGGGTGGGCAGGTGGTGTGACAGTGAAGGCCCCAGTCTGAGTCCAAAAGTCCAAGAACCAGGAGTAGAATGTCAGTGGAGATGAATGTTTTAGCTAATACAGAGAAAGCACGCTGGCACTCCCTCCACCTCTTTGTTTTATTCAGGCCCTCAGTGGACCGGATGGTGCCTTCCCACACTGGCAAGGGTGACCTTCTTTACTCAGTATGCAAATTCAAATGCTAATCTTTTCCAGAAACACCCTCACGGACAAACTCAGAGATTGTTTTTTATCAGATATCTTCGCAACCCTTAGCCCAGTCAAGCTGACACATAAAATTAACCATAATGATCATCTACTTAAGGTAGGGAGATAGAAATGGCTGAAACTGGGAATATACATAGACTCACCCACAGGACGGAGTCATTTGGCTGGCTGCACAGGTATCTGGAAAGAACAACATTGGAAGACTGGGAACAAAAATGTGTGAGGGAAAGGCATGGAAGTGGACTGTGGTAGTGACACAGTGGGAGAAGGCAATGGCACCCCACTCCAGTACTCTTGCCTGGAAAATCCCATGGACAGAGGAGCCTGGTGGGCTGCAGTCCATGGGGTCGCTAAGAGTCAGACACGACTGAGCGACTTCACTTTCACTTTTCACTTTCATGCACTGGAGAAGGAAATGGCAACCCACTCCAGTGTTCTGGCCTGGAGAATCCCAGGGACGGGGGAGACTGGTGGGCTGCTGTTTATGGGGTCGCACAGAGTCAGACACAACTGAAGCGACTTAGCAGCAGCGGCGGCAGCAGCAGTGACATAATGAGGGGTTACAAATATTCAGCTCTTAGTCTAAATTTGCCAACAATTTAAATGGTCACCATGCTCCAAATTACAGATAGAGAAATGGATGTGGAGAGAAGAGAACTGCTTTGGGATGTTTCTGGCGTAGAGCACATAGGATTCACCAGCACTCAGCACCTGGGTAAGTACAAGGCACAGGGTAAGTGCTCGATAAATGTTACAGTTGAGTAAATGGCTCTAAGTTCTGGCTTTTCCAGTTAGATAGATTGTGGTGTCATTTACTGAACTAGGGAAGACTGAGGGAGAAACTGCTTTTGTGAAGTGAGAAAGGAGTCAGGATAGATTTCTGCATTCTGAAACCCGATTTCTGAGGTTTTCTCTGGTTCCTCAAGAGCTAGTTGAGCCATGAGCAGGTACAAACAAAAATATTAGACATACAACCCCAATGGGGAGTATGAGACCTGGTAGATAAATGCCTCAGTTTCCCTGGCCCCTGGTGAAACAATTCTGAGGCAGGTTCCATATCTTTTGCTCATAGAATCCACAGTGGACGGAGTTCCATTTGACCACAATGGTAATAGGCTCACTAACATGTTCCTTACTGGCTCTCCTCATTACCCTATCTCTCTTTCACCCACTTCCCCACTGCTTCCCAGAATCAACTTCCAAATAAATGGTTGCCTCAGGCATCAGTTTTAGAGAAACACAAAGACAAAGAATAGAATTTGAGTTTATAGATTACCTTTACCTAAATTTCTCTCCCTCTTCTCTCCATCAATCAGAGATTTTCACATTCTTTAAAACCCAGTTTAAGTTTCCATTTCCATCAAAAAGCTTTCTCTGATCATATCACCCAAAGGTAGCATCCCTCCTCTGCTATTTTCCTCTAGAGATGTTACTTGTTGAGCAATTTGAAATTCATTTTCCACATTCTTATATCATCATGGGCTCAGGACTCTTATCCTGCCCCCAGAAATTTTTCAGTGCACACCCCTAGGCCTCAAAGTAAACACATTCTTTCTCTTTCTCTCTCTGGATTTATTTCCCTTAGGACTTGCATGTGTATTTTTTTATTTCTTTGGAGTAATGAATCTGGAGATTTGGGTTTGAATGTGGAAAAGGAGGCCATTTAGGCCTATAATTTGTACAAAAAAAGCTACATAGCTCAGCATATTTGAACTTTTGCAAAAGGGGCCAAAAACTACGGTAATGATGACACACTACACGGTGGCTGTTACCCTGTGTGTGTGTGTGTGTGTGTGTGTGTGTGTGTGTGTGTGTGTATGGGCTTCCCTGCTGGCTCAGTGGTAGCAAATCTGCCTGCCAATTCAGGAGATGCAGGTTTGATCCCAGGATGGGGAAGATGCCCTGGAGAAGAAAACGGCAACCCATTCTAGTATTCTTGCCTGGGAAATCCCATGGACAGAAGAGCCTGGAGGGCTACAGTCCATGGGGTCACAAAGAGTCAGATAGGACTAAACAACAATAACATATAACTTCAAGGGCAGAAAGATTTGGTCAGTATCCCTCTTCTTGTGAAGCCCTGCTGCTGCTGCTGCTGCTAAGTCATTTCAGTCATGTCCGGCTCTGTGCAACCCCATAGACATGAAAGTGAAAAGTGAAAGTGAAGTCACTCAGTTGTGTCCGACTCTTCGAGAACCCATGGACTGCAGCCTACCAGGCTCCTCCACCCATGGGATTTTCCAGGCAATAGTACTGGAGTGGGGTGCCATTGCCTTCTCCTTGTAAAGCCCTAATGGATATATAAGGTTGGTGCAAATGTAATTGCAGTTTCAGACCCTGAGTTTTAAATCATTATAACTAGGCTCAAACACATCTTTACTAATTAAAATAAGAACAATTATAACCAACACATTTTTGCCAAAGAGAAATAAGTTTGTTTGTTCCCGTAGCATAACAATCCGTGCTTCAGGATTTAATGAACTCTTGGAAAGCATTTTCTGGATCCTGCTGATTGTGGAAGCATTTTCCCTGCAAAAAGTTGTTGAGATGCTTGAAGAAATGACAGTCAGTTCACTAGAGGTTAGGTGAAAATGGCAGATGAGTCAAAAGTTGTGGCCCAATCTGTTCAACTTTTGAAGTTTTGCTTGTGTGACGTGCTCTGCAGTCAGGCATTGTCTTGGAGAAGAATTGGGCCCATTCTGTTGACCAATGCCAGCGCAGGCATTGCAGTTTTCAATGCATCTCATTGATTTGCTGAGCATACTTCTCAGATGTAATGGTTTTGCTGGGATTCAGAAAGCTGTAGTGCATCAGACCAGCAGCAAACCACCAAATGCTGACCACGACCTTTCTTTGGTGCATGTTTGGCTTTGGTAAGTGATTTGGAGCTTCTTCTTGGTCCAACCACTGAGCTGGTCATTGCCAGTTGTCATATAAAATCCACTTTTTGTCACACATCACAATCCAATCAAGAAATGATTCATTGCTGTTCTGTAGAATTAAAGAAGACAACACTTCAAAACGATGATTTTTTTGATTTTCAGGTAGATCATGAGGCACACACTATCGAACTCTTTCACCGTTCCAATTTGCTTCAAATGCCATACAACCATAGAGTGGTTAATGTTGAGTTCTTCAGCAATTTCTCATGTAGTTGTAAGGGAATCAGCTTCGATGATGGCTCTCAGTTGGTCGTTGTCAACTTCCGACGGCCAGCCACTATGCTTCTCAACTACAAGGCTCTTGTCTCCTTGGCAAAACTTCTTGAACCACCACTGCACTGTATGTTAGCAGTTCCTGTGCCAAATGTGTTGTTGATGTTGCAAAGAAGTCTCCACTGCTTTATGACCCATTTTGAATTCAAATGAGAAAATCACTCAAATTTGCTTTTTGTCTAATATCAATTCCATAATCTAAGATATGTATACAGTACACAGCAAGTAATAAATCTAGCAAAAAGCCATAAAGTGAGAAATGCACATTAAAATGATGCATAGCATAACCACATTTAAGAATGTGTTTCAATATCAAATGGCAACGTTCAACAATGCAAAACTGTGATTACTTTCACACCAACCTAATACACAGCAAAAGACAAAGACAAACAAAACAAAGTACATATTTCTTTTTTATTCATGCAAAATTACAAGCTTTATTTTTCATATTTGTTCCCCAAAGAGGTCTAGCATTGCAAAGAAATAGCATCTCTTTGAAAGCCAAAATGCTTCCATCATTAATGAACTTTCCATGGCACTGGCAGAAAAACAAATATTTCAGTTCTCAAAAATCAAGACACATTTAACCTTTAACAGTCTTGTTATAAATTGTGTAGGTACATGTGTATATATATCTGTTTTATTTTAGATACTTCACCCCTGCGAAATCTCTGTGTGTTTGTCAATCAGAATAAGACTGTAATGTTTATATGAGTTCTTTTTGATGAAACAATGGACTGAAGCAAAAGAAAACAAAATATCTCCTTCCCCAAAACCCTAACTGATTGAACCAAGCACCTACATTCTATTTCTTCAAATATCTATTGCATGAGCTATCTCTCTGATACCTACTCACAGAAAGAAGAAAGGAAATAAAAGATCTCTCAGAGATCTTTGCATTGAAAGTATGGAGTCTTAACCAGTGGACCACCATGGAAGTCCCTTAAAGATGTCCTGAATTGTTAGATTCAGTTCAGTTCAGTTCAGTAGCTCAGTCATGTCTGACTTTGCAGCCCCATGGACTGCAGCATGCCAGGCTTCCCTGTCCATTACCAACTCCCAGAGCTTGCTCAAACTCATTAAGTTGGTGATGCCATCCAACCATCTCATCCTGTGTCGTCCCCTTCTCCTCCTGCCTTCAATCTTTCCCAACATCAGGGTCTTTTCAAATGAGTCAGTTCTTCACATCAGGTGGCCTAAGTATTGGAGCTTCAGCTTCAGCATCAGTCCTTCCAATGAACTCAGGGCTGATTTCCTTTAGGATTGATTGGTTTGATCTCCTTGCTGTCCAAGGGAGTCTCAAGAATCTTCTCCAACATCACAGTTCAAAAGCATCAATTCTTCAGTGCTCAGCTTTCTTTATGGTTCCACTCTCACATCCATACATGACTACTGAAAAAACCATAGCTTTGACTAGATGGACCTTTGTCAGTAAAGTAATGTCTCTTCTTTTTAATATGCTGTCTAGGAGTTGTTAGATTGCAACCCTTAAATATGCATTTATTCAAGAAGATATTACTACATATTTTATTTTTTTTCCAAATCAATCTTTTGCCATGTTTGTATATCGGCTGAATATCTACATAGACTACCTACTAAATGTAAGGCATCAGGCATAAAGTACCCATATCTTGTTAGCTGGCACGTGCTAAATTGCTTCAGTCATGTCCAGCTCTTTGTGACCCTATGGACTGCAGCCTGCCAGGCTCCTCAGTCCATGCAATTAGCTGGACCTGTTCCTAAAATCTCAGTGTAGAGAGTCTGGCTATCAAGGCTTGCCTTCCTGTGGTCTTAACCTTCAAACCCAAATCTCATGCTATAACCACTTTTTTACAAATCACATGGAACAGAAACTGAATGAAAAAGTGAACTTAATAAAGTGTATACAAAAGAAGAAATAAAGAGCTCAGGTGAACATATCTTGTCTTGTGGGAGTCACCCTGTAGAAACAGGAAGTTGACACCAGTGTGTGAGCAGGACTCATCCCAGTAGTCCACTTACTACTTCTGAAGCCAGGGCAGAATAGAGACAGTACATGGGACACAAACATGGGACCCTGTAATGCACACTGCCCACAGTTTACCAATAAATGTGGCCCAGAGTCCCTGACTCTAACTATCCAGATTAATAATTTCTCTATTTGGGAGAAATTAAGAAAGAGAGGTGAAAAAGAAGAGCAGAGAGCCTGAGTATCTGCCCTCTCTCAGAGGACTACATATCTCACATTATATCCACTGTTCCTCTAAACGCAACCCAATCTATTACACCTTTTCTTTTATTTTTGATTCAGGAAATAAATCACCATATGTTTGTCTTGTCTTCCCAAGAACATTATAAAATCCTAAAAAGATGTGTCAATGCAAATTAAAACTACAATGAGATATCACCTCATCCTGATATAGCCATCTTCAAAAAGTTTACAAATAATAAATGCTCAGGAGGGTGTAGACAAAAGGGAACCCTCCTACACTGTTGATGGGGGTGTAAGCTGGCACAGCCATTATGGAGAACAGTATGGAGGTTCCTCAAAAAACTAAAAATTAAATTACTATGTGATCCAGCAGTCCTACTTCTGGGCAGGTATCTGGAGAAAACTCTAACTGAAAAAAATACATGCATCCCAATGTTCATAGCAGCACTATTTACACTAGCCAGGACATGGAAGCAACCTAAGTGTCCATCAACAGATGAATGGACAAAGATGTGGTATACAGATATACAATGGGATATTACTCGGCCATAAAAAAGAATAAAATATTGACGTCTGCAGCAACATGGATGAACCTAGAGATTATCATACTAAGTGAAGTAAGCCAGAGCAAAATAAACATTGTTTGGTATCACTTTATATGGGAAATCTAAAACATAATACAAATAAACTTATTTACAAAACAGAAATGGACTCACAGATGTAGAAAACAAACTTATAGTTACCAAAGAGGAAAGGGGATGGAGGAGGGATAAATCAGGAGTATAAGATTAACATATATACACCACTATATATAAAACAAAGTACAAAGATTTACTATATAGCACAGGAAACTATGTTCAATATTTTGCAATAACCTATCATAGAAAAGAACTATGTCTTTAGCTTCCTTTGGATCTCCACAATGCTGGAGATTTAAAAGAAATAAATACAATTCTCTAGGCAATAATCATTATAGAAATCATATTTATTGATGGTTTTCAATATGCTAGATATTATTATTTTGCTTCCCTGGTGGCTCAGACAGTAAAGAACCCACCTGCAATGCAGGAGACCTGGGTTCAAACTCTGGGTTAGAAGATCCCCTGGAGGAAGGCATGCCAACCCATTCCAGTATTCTTGCCTGGAGAATCCCCTTGGACAGAGGAGCCTGGAGGACTGCAGTCCATGGGGTCACAAAGAGTTGGGCACAACTGAGCAATTAAGCACAGCACAAGTATTATTTTAACTGCTTTATATACATTAATTTAATCTTCACACCACTTCCATTACATTCTCATTTTATAGATGAAGACGTTGAGAGTCAGGAAGTTCAAGTAACTTCCCTAAATTTGTTCTTCCAGAAAGTGAAAGAGCCAGGATTTGAATATTTATCCTATACTGTATGAAAAACATGAAATAATTACAGAAGAAGAGAGGATGACAGGGCAGGCCATCTACAACATGGGAAGTACATCAATCAGGGTTCAACCAGACAGTAAAACTAGTAGCAGAAATATGAAAGTGAAAGTGAAAGCTGCTCAGTCGTGTACAATTCTTTTCGACCCAATGGACTATACAGTCCATGGAATTCTCCAGGCAAGAATACTGGAGTGGGTAGCCTTTTCCTTCTCCACAGGATCTTCCCCAAGCAGGGATTGAACCCAGGTCTCCCGCATTGCAGGTGGGTTCTTTACCAGCTGAGCCACAAGGGAAGCCCAAGAATACTGGGGTGGGTAGCCTATCCCTTCTCCAGTGGATTTTCCGGACTCAGGAATCGAACTGGGGTCTCGTGCATTGCAGGCGGATTGTTTACCAGCTGAGCTATCAGGAAAGCCCAAAACATATATATTAAGAGAGGTTGTTGTTGTTTCTTTAAACAAGGAATTGACTTATACAGTTATGGAGACTGGCTAAGTAAGTCTGAAGTCAGGAGAGCAGACAGACAGAAAAGGAAGATCTCTACTGGGGTAGAGCTCAAGGGCACAGTGTGAAGCTTGTTGTCAATGAGTAAAACCCAGAAATCCAGGGGAAAGGGAATACAATTACAGACCTAGCAATTGTTCCTGATTTCTCCCTCAGGTCAGGGAAGACCTAAGCCCTCTTTTGAAGGCCTTCCAACTGATTAAGTCACATATGAGCGAGTGAGTGAGTGAAGTCGCTCAGTCGTGTCTGACTCTTTGCAACCCCATGAACTGTAGCCCACCAGGCTCCTCCATCCTTGGGATTCTCCAGGCAAGAATACTGGAGTGGGTTGCCATTTCCTTCTCCAGGGGAACTTCCCAACCCAGGGATCAAACCCAGGTCTCTCTCATTGCACGCTTTAACCTCTGAGCCACCAGGGATAATCTTCATCTTGATTATTTCAAAGTCAACTGTTTAAAGACTTTAATCACATCGGTACAAGCCCTTCACAGAAAAACCTAAACTCATGTTTGAACGAGTAACTGGGACAATGTGTGTAAGCTACAAAATTGTAGTCTTCAGCTCTTCTACAACAGTATTTCCTGTAGCCCATCATAACCAGATATACTAGAAAGGAAATTCTGGATACTGTTGTGTTCCTCCTAACCCAGTTAAACCACTCCCCCACCTCCTGCCAAAGCCACTGAAAAAGGCAAGGGGATTCTACAAGGCATAGGGCAGGGAGGGATAGCGGAAGGGACAGTCAAGACTGTCAAGACAGTCTCATTGTTTGTGGTAGCTCTGTGTTAGAAAGTCACAAATGAACACTGCATTAGCAAATACTGAACCACCGCTCCCATTAGAAATACCGGGTCAAGTTCCTCTAAGACTCTGGTCATAACATTTTTACCAACTAATCAATATTAAAGACACATTTTTTTAAACAATATTATTGATTAATTAATTTTTAATTCCTGGCTAACAGCACTAAAACTGACACCTAAACAAAGTTTATGCAACACATGTGTTTCCCTATAAGACACATACCAGTCTTCTGTACTTAGGAACACTACTATACTCGTGGGCCATATTAAATAGTGAAATTACAAAAAAACAACAATGCAAAAAACATGACACTAAGTGTTTAACAAAAGGTCTAATTAATTGACAGTATAAGAACTGAAACAAGATGGCAGTGTGTCACCTTGTTTGATCCCAGCTGAGAATGTCCATGTAAGAAGACTAATTTTTCACGATTCTGCACATGTATACAAATGACTATAAAAACACTGTAAGTATTAATTTGTGGGGGTCACAAATAAACTCTATTGAATGGGTGAATTCACAAATATGAAATCTGTGAATACTAAGGATTGACTGTATATATGAAGAGTCACTCTTGGATTAATGTTAATAGTTAGAAAGTCCCTGTACCTAACAATAACTCCACCCAGACATACTTCATATTTCTACAGTGTGACAAATTGAAGATAAAAAATGAGTAAGCAATCCATTATCCATGCTTTTCTGGATTCAGCACATCCCAACATTGAAACCTCTTGGCTTAAAGTCAGTTGATCTAGTCGGTTTGTGGTTTTTAGTCAACCACAGACACTGCTCTGTTATTGAGTTTGGGGCTATGGTTCGCTGCTTCTTACTTTGTTTATTTCATCTATCTCTGAGTCTCCACTGTGGCTGGACATGTAACAGCTGCTTAGTTGTCTTTCTGGCATCAGCCCCTACTATGTGAGCAGTAAAAGATGATTACCTGTGACTCCATAGCTGCACAGAGAAAGGTAAATGGTGAAAACCCTCTTGGGACGTCCCTATACATCCAGTGGTTAAGCCTCTATGTTTCCAATGCAGGGAGCGCAGGTTCGATCCCTGACCAGGGGACTAAGATCCCACATGCCTTGCAGCATGGCAAAACAAAACAAAACAAAAACCTCTCTGGATAGCAGGTCTCACTTGAAATGTATTCAGTGCAATCTCAAATGACCCTTAGTGTTAACTAGCAATTCTAATTTCTCTAATTCATTCCTGTTGCCCTCTCCTATACAACTATTTCATACATTTATCTTTGTCTTAGTTTTCTTGGAGTGACATAATTAATACCATAAACTGAGTGGCTTAAAAAACAGAAGCTTATTTTTCACAATTCTGAAGACTGGGACATCCAAGGTCACAGTGACAGCACGGCTAGGCTCTGATAAGGGCTCTCTTCATGGCTTGCATATGGCCATCTTCTCCCTGTGTCCTCACCTGGTAGAGAGAGAACAAGTTCTCTGGTGCATCTTCCTAAAAGGGCATTAATCCCATCATGAGGGTCCCATCCCTACTTTATTATCTAAACCAAATTATTTCCCAAAGGCCCTCTCCAAATACCATCACATCGGGTGTTAGGGCTTCATTTAGCTTCATTTGTTTGGTTTTTAGGTTCTACATATAAGTGAGATCATATAGTATTTGTCTTTCTCTGACTTATTTCACTGAGCATAAAATTCTCAAGGGTACCGAATGGTGCTCATTGGTAAAGAATCCACCTGCCAATGCAGGAGATATGGGTTCGATACCTGGGTCAGGAAAATCCCCTGGAGAAGGGAATAGCTAGTCACTCTAGTATTCTTGCTGGGAAATCCTATGGACAGAGGAGCCTGGTGGGCTATAGTCCACGGGGCTACAGAGTGTTGGACATGACTTAGTGAATAAACAGCAACAATACCTTCAAGGTCCATCCATGTTGTTGTAAATGTCAAGATTTCCTATTTTATGGCTTATTTTTAAAATTATATATATATATATATATATATATATCTCACATCTTTATCCACTCAACAGTCACTTAGGTTGTTACCCTGTTTAATTTTTACCATAGAACTTATCACAAAATCCTGTTGTAGTTCCCCCAATAAAGTGTGCCTTACATTTTTAACAAATGTCATTAATAATTTTTCTTTAACATCCTCATCTAAAATGTAAGCGCCTCCCCTACCCCACAGTCAGGGATTTTATGCTATTTATTACAATATTTCTGTCACCTAGAATAACATGCCACATAGCATTGGTGGAATGATTGAATGAGCATCTCATGGTAAGAGGCAGCCATCATTGCTTCCACGCCCATATCCTATACACACTACAGGTAAGTTAAGGCAGATGAAGCTGATGTCATTCCTCAAGAATCCTGAGATGAAGTCAGAGAGGGTGCTCTAAATAAGCAGAGACATGGCTTTAATTTAACTGAAGTCACAGCATTCATTTGTCTCTTAGCCTTATAATCCTCTGAGAGTCCATGTGCTGCCACACATAGAAACCTTTACTCTTCCACTGTTATTTAGCATTCTTACATGTTGAGATGTGATTTCTCCAATTCCAAGTATCTATTTGTAGATAGCAAATTCTCTCTTGTAATCCATCAGAGAGATGAGCATACTACCTTAGGCCAGAAAGAATCATTCTAACAATTTAAAGTGTCACATAGACATAGACAGGTCATGGTTCCAAATTTTCAGAGGAAGGGACAGAGATGTTTATTGGGAATCCACTTTTGCAGCTATATTAGGGCTTTCTGCAACAGGTGTAGCTGGTGTTCTTCTTCAACTTAGCTGTTTGTGCACCTACCTACCAGCTGGTGTGCATATTGACTAATGCTTCCTTCTCCTAAGGAATGCTCTAGTCCAATTCTAGCTCGACCCACCCCACCCCCACTCAATCCCATGCCTAGTGAACTGGGGCCTAAAGGCTACCCCCTAGCCTCAGGATGGGACTAACTCTGTGTGCAGTTTGTGCCCTTCTCCATGGGATCAGACAGAAACAGCTTCCTGTTGAGTCCACAGCCACACCTAGCTTTTTTTCACTCATTTTATCATTCTTCCCTGATTCCCAAGAATCCCAGTTTCAGGCTCTGCCTGTAGGGACCAAATCTAAGTCACCAGCCACAAACTGTAGATTTCTTACAATACGCGTACATCTCATACACACACATACACATTCCTTAAATTGACTCTTATATCAATAACCTCAGATATGCAGATGACACCACCCTTATGACAGAAAATGAAGAGGAACTAAAAAGCTTCTTGATGAAAGTGAAAGAGGAGAGTGAAAAAGTTGGCTTAAAGCTCAACATTCAGAAAACTATGATCACGGCATCCGGTCCCATCACTTCATGGGAAATAGATAGGGAAACAGTGGCTGACTTTATTTTTCTGGGCTCCAAAATCACTGCAGATGGTGATTGCAGCCATGAAATTAAAAGACACTTACTCCTTGGAAGGAAAATTATGACCAACCTAGATAGCATATTAAAAAGCAGAGATATTACTTTGCCAACAAAGGTGTGTCTAGTCAAGGCTATGGTTTTCCCAGTGGTCATGTATGGATGTGAGAGTTGGATTGTGAAGAAAGCTGAGTGCCAAAGGATTGGTGCTTTTGAACTGTGGTATTGGAGAAGACTCTTGAGAGTCCCTTGGACTGCAAGGAAATCCAACAAGTCCATCCTAAAGGAGACCAGTCCTGGATGTTCATTGGAAGGACTGATGTTGAGGTTGAAACTCCAATACTTTGGCCACTTCATGCGAAGAGTTGACTCATTGGAAAAGACCCTGATGCTGGGAAGGACTGGGGGCAGGAGGAGAAGGGGACGACAGAGGATGAGATGGCTGGATGGCATCACCAACTCGATGCACATGAGTTTGGGTGAACTCTGGGAGTTGATGATGAACAGGGAGGCCTGGCATGCTGCAATTCATGGGGTCGCGGAATCAGACACGACTGAGCAACTGAACTGAACTGAACTGATGATCTACCAGATAAAGCCTACACTCCTCTGAGCATTCAGGACATTGCAGAGCCAGGCCTCTTTTTCAAGAGTTATTTTTCATCCTCACCATACTGACCTCCTATGGTTCCCTAAAACATCCTCTCCCAGCCTTTGCACAGACTGCTTGCCTGGAATGATCTGCTCTGCCTTGCCTGAATCATAAACCCTTTGCTCCTTATTCAAGGCTCAGCTCAAATATCACCTCTTCTGTAAAGCTCCTGATGTCCTTCTGGGCTCAGTAGGTGTCACTTCTCAAACTCCTACAGAATATTGTGAAGTATCCTTCACAATATTTGCTTGCCTGACCAGCTATTTGCTTGCCTGACTTCTCTACTTAACTAAAAGCTTCTTAAAGGCAATATTTTTTTTAAAATAGCTCTTAGTAATATGTGACAGAGAAGGCAATGGCACCCCACTCCAGTACTCTTGCCTGGAAAATCCCATGGATGGAGGAGCCTGGTAGGCTGCAGTCCATGGGGTCACTGAGGGTCAGACACGGCTGAGCAACTTCCCTTTCACTTTTCACTTTCATGCATTGGAGAAGGAAATGGCAACCCACTCCAGTGTTCTTGGCTGGAGAATCTCAGGGATGGGGGAGCCTGGTGGGCTGTCGTCTATGGGGTGGCACAGGGTCAGACACGACTGAAGCAACTTGGCGGCAGCAGCAGTAATATGTGAAGGTAAAGAACCCACCTACCGATGCAGGAGACAGAAGAGACGTGGGTGTGATCCCCGGGTCGGGAAGATCCCCTGGAGAAGGAAATGGCAACCCACTGCAGTATGGTTGCCTGGAATATTCCGTGAACAGAGAAGACTGGCAGGATACAGTCCATGGAGCCGCAAAGAGTAGGACATGACTGAGCAACTGAGCGTAGTAATCTGTAAAGTAGTGGAGGAAATAAAAAATGTACACCTTTAGGAAGCACAGACTCAATGCATTTTAATTCACAAATAAACTAAGAGCCTTATTATTTCTGATAATAATTTAATAATTGAGAAGACTCTGGAAGGATATATATCCAACATGTTGAATAATTATTATACCTGGATGGTAGTGTTATTGGTGGAATTTGGTCTACTTGTATATTTTTACCTTTTTTTCTTGTTTCTTGTGTTAGTAGGTTTTAAATATAATCCAAAATGATGATCCCAGTATAAAAAAATTAAAATTCTATTTCTTCTTAGGAATTAAATAGTATTTATAGAGAGAAAAAGATGAGATCTTTAGTACAGATTAACATTTACACAAAAGAATGTTAAACAGAAAACAAATATATGTTTCTTCTGTTATATAATTTTTGTACAGTGAACATGGTGCTTTTATACTAAGAAGCATCCATTTTAAATTTCAAAGTCATATAGAAAAATTTCTTAAACAATCTAAAAAGAAAATAAATCTATTTAGTAAATTCATTTCAGTTTTTACAGTAACTTTGAATAGCCCAGCAAAAGATACGTGAACTGAATCAAACACAAGTTCATTTGGCTCTATTCCAGAAGAGCGCCTACATTCTTTTGTATTATTATTCGCTGTGAATACCTATAGGAAACAATGGTCTTTAAATGGCACCACGATTTGTCATTCTTATATCCCTAACATTTTAAGTTCAAGTTCTTTGCTCTGAGCTTATCCCATATTTGTAATGAGTGAAAAAGCATATACGCATATGACAGAGGGTGGATTTAGAAAAAAATCACTCATGGTTTCAAGTAGCCTGTCTCTCAGGGATAAAAAATCACCAAACAAAACCACCAGTCATAGAAATCATTCCTGAATTCCTAGCACAGAGAAATTCTGACTCTTTCTTCCCTTGCTGCTGCTGCTGCTGCTAAGTCGCTCCAGTCATGTCCGACTCTGTGCGACCCCATAGACGGCAGCCCACCAGGCTCCCCCATCCCTGGGATTCTCCAGGCAAGAACACTGGAGTGGGTTGCCATTTCCTTCTCCAATGCATGAAAGTGAAAAGTGAAAGTGAAGTCACTCAGTTGTGTCCGACCCTTAGCGACCCCAAGGACTGTAGCCTACCAGGCTCCTCCGTCCATGGGATTTTCCAGGCAAGAGTACTGGAGTGGGTTGCCATTGCCTTCTCCGTTTCTTCCCTTAGTGAAGAAAAAAACAGGAATAACAACAATATTTTAAATGAGATCTCATTTTAGCTTTCTGTATTCAATGTTGACAAATCTTTTGCTTAAGTATTAATGTGGCCAAATAACTCTCATCTTTTCCTCTTAAAATTATTTAATTCTAGGTTCACCAATTAGGGATGGCAATTCTGTATTTGCACAATTGGGATCACAGTTTTTTATATTGTGATACAAGGTGACTGATACACCTAGAGATTTTATACATATTCTAAAAGATAATGTGATAGGAGGCTGTGCTACATGTCTTGACTCCATGATTTTAGAAAGTTTGTTTGTCAAGGCACAGTAAAATTAACAGTAATGATACCTTATTTCCACAGTGCCTTTCATCTGAAAACTAAAAACATCCAACATTTAGAGTATGTTATTAAGCCACACTGACTCTGTGACAAAGATACTTTATTTTAGAAATGGTTAAATTTTTCCATTATTTGTCTGATTTGTTAGATGGGTTGGTGCCTTTGGAATTTTCAAAGAAAGCCTTGTTAACCCTTGATAGAGAGAAGCTCAAAAAATTTTTTACAAACAATTTAGTTTCTACAGTAGCATAAACAGTATAGAACTTATTCTTAGCCCACACAGAGAAAACACAACTGATTAAAAGTATTTCTAATATTTTGAACATATGCCAATGCTCTAAGCCCTGTGTCAGGCATGCTACATTTGGTATCTCACTTAAACCTCACAAGAATCCTTCAGATAGATGAAATTATTTTTAATATTCACAGAAGAAACCGTATGTAGCATGATTTAAACTCCTAAGAGTTCTAAGTTAAACTCCTGGATTGGAATTCAAATTTCTGTAGTTACCTTTTTTAACACCCTGATTGCTTCACAATTAGAAGGATGTAGAGAAGAGAGTGGAAGATGTTTTTATTAGCCTAATTTTTCTTTGCCTCTTCCATCTACTACAATCTCAACTGTTCATTAAAAAGTTAGATTTTCAGAAGAAAGAATCAAAAATACTGACATATATGCTTCATAAGAGTTTATATCTTTGAATAGCACAGTGTGGATGGTCAGATGACTTAAAGATCGTAGGTTCCTTTATGTGACTCAAGGTCCTGATGTTGTAGGATAGGACATGCATGTGTGTGAGTTAAGTCACTTCTGTCGTGTCTGACTCTGCGACCCTATTAACTGCAGCCCGCCAGGCTTCTCTGTCCATGAGATTCTCCAGGCAAGAATACTGGAGAGGGTTGCCATGCTCTCCTCCAGGGGATCTTAGCGACCCAGGGATTGAACCCGAGTCTCCTGCGTCTCCTGCATTGGCAGGAGGGTCCTTTACCACGATGGCCACTTGGGAAGCCCCCATAGGGTAAGGCAGTGTTTCCCAAAGCATGCCAAATATACACCACAGACACACAAGATAATTTTGTTAACCTTTGAATGTTTTACTAGCTATATATTTTTAACATTTTGATATCTCTATATTTTTAACACCCATCAGGAAATAAATTACCCAGCAGAACAAAGGCTTACTCTTATGGATGTTATTACTTACAACAAAGTCAAAATAGTTAGTCTGCTTTGCATAGAGTGAGTGCGTTTACTCAAGCAGATCCACGAGTGGGTCAAACCTTCAATCATTAAAACTTTTGTTTTGGATGTAAGGGTAGTATGAATGAATAGATGGCTGGTACAGATTCTTATACATCAAATCTCCATTCCCATTATTATGTATTTTTCACTAATGTATCAATTTATCACATCAGGAAGCCAATCATAGTTTACTATATTAGGATATGCCATTGTCAGTTATATCTGGATTGAGTTCTTCGTGCTTTAATTAAAACTGTTGTAGGTTTAAGAAATGTTTAGGCATAATAAAAGAAATTGATAACAAATGAGCACTAATGGTGAAAGCAATAAAGTCACATCAATGACTGAACACTAGTTAGTGTTAAAGACATATCAGCTTTAACAAAAAAAAATATGGCACAAATATGACAAATATTGTTTGAAATTTGGAATTTGATTGCCAGTTGAGAGTGAACCTGTTTCATTATGTGTTGTGTTTAGAAACACTGGTATCGTTTTGACACACAGAAGAACACTATGAGAAACTTATCAAAATTACTGAAGCCAAACAGAAGGACAATCAAACACCCTAGAAATTAACATGCTGTATAATGAGGGTAAGAATACAAAAGCTTTACTATGTTGTGATGTAACTAGTGAAATACATAGAGTCCTCATGGCAAAAATGTAAAAGCAATGATTAGGGACAAAACAAACAAAAAAAAGATTGATAAGGTGCATCTATCAAATAACAGGTTTCATTTTAGAATTACAGGTACAAACAGAAAGTAAAGCAGCAATGGTTACCCAGAGAATGACAAAGTCAATACAGTTCTCTGCAGACTGATGAATTCACTAACACTGTAGAGTCAGAAAATCTTTGACATATTATGGAAAAATGCAAATAAAACTAGTGTATAAAAACTTTTTCATAGCCAAATTGTACAACTGAAAGAGTATTTTAAAATTTATTGATGAATTCAGATAATCACTAACAATGACAATAAGTGATACTGGGATAAACATAAGAATCAAATTCTTCTTCAACAAGAAGACTTGATCAATAGAGTTGAACGATAGGACAAATACAGTTGTATTCACAGAGAAATCTTAGTCAATAGAGACACACATAAAGATTTTTTAAAGTATTTATTAAAATTGTCAATCACATGCAGTCCTCTGAGTTCTCAAAATTTTCTCAAGCTTTGTTAAAAAATAAGCATAAGTTAAAAATCAGAAATTACTGTCATATGTCATTTATTAGATTCCCTGCTGCTGACAGGAGGCCTTACGTATTCATTCAAGTTGCTCTAGCTGTAAAATATTCATATCTAGTCTTGCTATAATTGTACCATAGATTTAACCTTGCTTCCAGAATGATCTGAAGTTCTACTGACACATAAATAGCTAAAACAATTTTGAAAAGGAACAAAATTAGAGGTCTTATACCTATCTAATTTCAAAATTTTACTACAAAGTTACAGTAATCAAGACAGTGTGCTATTAGCATAAATGGAGGCATAAAGAAAAATGGAAAAGAATTGAGAATCCAGAAAGAAACCTTAATTTTATATTCCATAGTTTTTTAATTTATTTCTTTTGTTTTTATGGGTTTAGGGGGGTTGTTGTTTGTTTACTAAAGACTAAGACAATTCAATAAGGAAAAGATATTCTCTTCAACAAATGGTGCTAGGACAACTGAATATATTTACAAAAATGAACCCTTTACTAAACATCATTAATGGAGTCAGTTAGCTCACATATAAATAAATCAATAATGTATCACAGACATAAGACCTAAAACGATAAATCTTTTAGAAAAAAACTTCTGTGAAACTGATTAGGCAAAAATTTCTTAAATATGTTATAAAAATCACAAATTACAACTGAAAAAACTGATGAAATGATATTCAGTAAAATTAAAGACCTTTTGTGCTAAGTCATTAGCATTAAGAAAATGAGTTGCCCACAGACCAGAGGAGAATATTTGCAAATGCTATATCTGATAAAGTATTGTATTGAGAATATGTTTTAAAAAACTCTTATAATTCAATAAGAATATAAACAACCAAGTATAAAAATAGGCTTGAAGAGACATTTCATCAAAGAAAACATTCAAATGTCTATAATCAAATAAAAATGCTCAAGATCATTCGTTATTACTGAAGTACAAATAAAAAACACAGTCTAGTCAAGGCTATGGTTTTTCCAGTGGTCATGTATGGACGTGAGAGTTGGACTATAAAGAAAGCTGAGCACCGAAGAATTGATGCTTTTGAACTGTGGTGTTGGAGAAGACTCTTGAGAGTCCCTTGGACAGCTAGGAGATCCCACCAGTCCATCCTAAAGGAGATCAGTCCTGGGTGTTCATTGGAAGGACTGATGCTGAAGCTGAAACTCCAATACTTTGGCCACCTGATGCAAAGAGCTGACTCATTGGAAAAGACCCTGATGCCGGGAAAGATTGAAGGCAGGAGGAGAAGGGGACGACAGAGGATGAGATGGTTGGATGGCATCACCAACTCAATGGACATGGGTTTGGGTGAACTCCGGGAGTTGGTGATGGACAGGGAGGTCTGGCATGCTGTGGTTCATGGGGTCGCAAAGAGTCAGACACGACTGGGCAACTGAATTGAACTGAACTGAAGCTATCACTACACACTCACTAGAAGAGATATAATCAAAAACACAGACAATACCAAGTACATATGAGCATGTAGGGAAATTCAAACCCTCATACACTGCTGGTGGGGATGTACAATAGTACAGCAACTTTGGAAATAAGCTGGGTCATGTCTTTAAAAATTTCAATATAATCTTATCGTTGTTGTGCTTTAGTCGCTAAGTCATGTCTGACTCTTTTGTGACCCCATGGACTGCCACGTTCCTCTGTCCATGAGATTTCTCAGGCAAGAATACTGGAGTGAGTTGCCATTTCCTTCTCCAGGGGATCTTCCTTATTCAGAGATCGAACCCACATCTCCTGCATTGGCAGGCAGGTTCTTTACCACCGAGCCACAAGGGAAGCCCCAATCTTATCATATGAACCAGCAATTCCAATTCTAAGTACACACCCACGAGAAGTGAAAATATGTCTCCAACAACAGATGAATGGATAAAGACATGTGGTATTACATATAAAATGGAATATTATTCAGCCATTAAAAGTAATGAAATGTTACCATTTGCAACAGCCTTAATGGACTTGGAGGGTATTATTCTAAAAGAGTAAGCCAGACAGAAAAAGACAAGTACAATATCACTCATATGTGGAATATAAAATATAAAATAAACTAGTGAATATAACCAAAAGAAACAAACTCACATACATAGAAAACAAAGTAGTGGTTACCAGTGGGGAGGCAGAATGAGGGTGGGGCAAGTTAGGGGCAATGGACTAAGAGGTGTGAACCACTGTGTACAAGAAGAATAAGCTACAAGGATATACTATACAGCACAGGGAATACAGCCAATACTTCATAACAACTATAAATGGAGGATAACCTTTAAAACTTGTGGATCACCATGTTGTACACTGGAAACTTACATAATATTGTTTATCAGCTATGCCTCAATAAAAAATTTAAAAAGCTAACCAACTTGAAAAAATAAAAGAAATGAAAACATGTACTCACAAAGATTTATGCATGAATGTTCATAGTAGTATTATCCATAATATCCATCAACTGGTAATGGATAGACAAAATGTGGTATACATACAACGGGATGCTACACAGCAATAAAAAGGAACAAATATTTATATGTTCTACAGACTGGGAAGAGAAAAAAAAAACCCTCAAAAACATGCAAGTTGAAAGAAGACAAGCACAAAACAATATGTAGTGTTTGACTCATTTACATAAAATAACCAAAAAAGATAGCTAGAGTGCACATCAGGGGTTGTCTGGAACTAGACATGGGAGTGAGAACTGACTCAAATGATTGACTTTAGATGGATCCAAATAATATTGAAGGGTGGTGGAAATGTTCTAAAACTGGATCATAGTAATGGTTATACAACTTTATAAATATCCTAAATAAATAAGAGAATTAAGCTGAAGTCAACTGGCCCACCGCAGTGTCATGAACCCTTGCCATTTTTTCCAGAATTTAGCTTAGAACTTAGACTCATGACACGTTAACTAAAAGAATGACCAGGTCCCCATGAGAAAGTTCTCTGAACACAGAGATAATAACTGGCTCACTTTTTCTCTAAAGTAATCTGATTATTTATTTGGATAATAGTCCATGGTAAAAAGAGGAAACCTGAGCTCTTGCTATAGCTCTTGAATAGAAAGTCTGAATCAACATTGATGCCCGAGGAACTGAAATGCTGCAATATCTACATCAGTGGCTCTACTGAATCAACAAGTTCAGTTGAGTTCAGTTGCTCAGTCATGTCCAACTCTTTGTGACCCCATGAACTGCAGCACGCAGGCTTCCCTGTCCATCACCAACTTCCGGAGTCCACCCAAACCCATTTCCATTCAGTCGGTGATGCCGTCCAACCATTTTATCCTCTGTCATCCCCTTCTCCTCCTGGCCTCAGTCTTTCCCAGCATCATGGTCTTTTCAAATGGGTCAGCTCTTCGCATCAGGTGGCCAAAGTATTGGAGTTTCAGCTCCAGCATCAGTCCTTCCAATGAACACCCAGGACTGATCTTCTTTAGGTTGGACTGGTTGGATCTCTTTGCTGTCCACGGGACTCTCAAGAATCTTCTCCAACACCACAGTTCAAAAGCATCAATTCTTTGGCACTCAGCCTTCTTCACAGTCCAACTCTCACGTCCATACATGACCACTGGAAAAACCATAGCCTTGACTAGATGGATCTTTGTTGACAAAGTGATATCTCTGCTTTTTAATATGCTGTCTAGGTTGGTCATAACGTTCCTTCCAAGGAGGAGGCATCTATTAATTTCATGGCTGCAATCACTGCAGATGGGCAATCACCATCTGCAGTGATTTTGGAGCCCAGAAAAATAGTCAGCCACTGTTTCCACTGTTTCCCCATCTATTTGCCATGAAGTGATGGGACTGGATGCCATGATCTTAGTTTTCTGAATGTTGAGCTTTAAGCCAACTTTTTCTCTCTCCTCTTTCACTTTCATCAAGAGGCTCTTCAGTTCTTCTTCACTTTCTGCCATAAGGGTGGCGTCATCTGCATATCTGAGGTTATTGATATGTCTCCCAGCAATCTTGATTCCAGCTTGTGCTTTGTCCAGCCCAGCGTTTCTCATGATGTACTCTGCATATAAGTTAAATAAGCAGGGTGACAATATACAGCCTTGACGTACTCCTTCTCCTATTTGGAACCAGTCTGTTGTTCCATGTCCACTTCTAACTGTTGCTTCCTGACCTCCATATAGGTTTCTCAAGAGGCAGGTCAGGTGGTCTGGTATTCCCATCTCTCTCAGAATTTTCCACAGTTTATTGTGACCCACACAGTCAAAGGCTTTGGTATAGTCAATAAAGCAGAAATAGATGTTTTTCTGGAACTCTCTTGCTTTTTCCATGATCCAGTGGATGTTGGCAATTTGCTCTCTGCTTCCTCTGCCTTTTCTAAAACCAGCTTGAACATCTGGAAGTTCATGGTTCACGTATTGCTGAAGCCTGGCTTGGAGAATTTTAAGCATCACTTTAGTATCATGTGAGATGAGTGCAACTGTGTGGTAGTTTGAGCATTCTTTGGCATTGCCTTTCTTTGGGATTGTAATGAAAACTGACCTTTTCCAGTCCTGTGGCCACTGCTGAGTTTTCCAAATTTGCTGGCATATTGAGTGCAGCACTTTCATAGCATCATCTTCCAGGATTTGAAAGAGCTCAACTGGAATTCCATCACCTCCACTAGCTTTGTTCATAGTGATGCTTCCTAAGGCCCACTTGACTTCACACTCCAGGATGTCTGGCTCTAGGTGAGTGATCACACCATCGAGATTAACTGGGTCGTGAAGAGAACTTGTTAAAGCATACATTCCTGAGTCCTTGCCAACAGAGAGATTCTAAATTTCTAACATGTTCCCAGTCGATGAAGGTGATGCAGGTCTACACCACATCTTCACTGGCACTTATGATGAAAAACTCTCAGACCAAGTTGTCGCCCATGGTCTGAGACAACGATTCTCTTGGGAAAGTTGCTTACAGAGCATTCACTTGAATCACAAATCACAGGAATATGAAAATATAACTCGGTAATGACATTACCATCAGTGTACATGGAAATTACATCACTACCTGTACTTAATCAAGAATAATTGTTTCATTCCTTTAACTTGTCTCAACCTTTTAGTTCAATCATTGAAACTCATTCTGTCTTGTAATTAAGAAATATTATCCATTGTTTCCAACGAAATACATAAGTAAACACAATGTATTAAGGTTTTATTAAAATACTATGATCCATTGGTAGAAGCATATGTTACATGAAAGAAACATGTTAAAATGGAACTGTGCCCTGCAAAAGAAAATATTCTACCATGTATGAATTCAATTAATCAGTGGCCCATTACAATGATGATGAAAAACAAAACTACTCAGGCAATGAGTAGAAGCTAGTGGTAAAGAATCCACCTGCCGGTGCCAGAGAGGCCAGAGATGCAGGTTCAGTCCCTGGGTCCAATTCCTGGGGGAAGATCCCTGGAGTAGGAAATGGCAACCTACTTCAGTAATCTTGCCTGGAAAATCTCAAGGACAGAGGAAATGGCAACCTACTCCAATATGCCTGCCTGGAAAATTCCAGAGAGTTGCAAACTGTCAGACTTAACAGAGCATGCAATTGTGGCAATCATGATGGCACCAAGGCAATGTTCTTCAGACACTAAGTTAAACTCTAATAAACAAACATCACATAGCCAGTTCAGTTCAGTTCAGTTGCTCAGTCGTGTCCGACTCTTTGCGACCCCATGAACTGCAGCACGCCAGGCCTCCCTGTTCATCGCCAACTCCTGGAGTTTACCCAGACTCATGTCCATTGAGCCAGTGATGTCATCCAGCCATCTCATCCTCTGTTGTCCCCTTCTCCTCCTGCCTTCAATCTTTCCCAGCATGAGGGTCTTTCAAATGAGTCAGTTCTTGGCATCAGGTGGCCAAAAATTGGAGTTTCAGCTTCAGCATCAGTCCTTCCAATGAACACCCAGGACAGATCTCCTTTAGGATGGACTGGTTGGATCTCCTTGCAGTCAAAGGGACTCTCAAGAGTCTTCTCCAACACCACAGTTCAAAAGCATCTATTCCTCAGCGTTCATATTTCTTTATAGTCCAACTCTCATGTCCATACATGATTACTGGAAAAACCATAGCCTTGATGCCATGATCTTAGTTTTCTGTTGATTTTTAAGCCAACATTTTCCCTCTCCTCTTTCACTTTCATCAAGAGCCTCTTCAGTTCTTCTTCCCTTTCTGCCATAAGGGTGGTGTCATCTGCATACCTGAGGTTATTGATATGTCTCCTGGCAATCTTGATTCCAGCTTGTGCTTCATCCAGCCCAGCATTTCTCATGATGTACTCTGCATATAAGTTAAATAAGCAGGGTGACAATATACAGCCTTGATGTACTCCTTCACCTAAAAGGTACAAAGAATATCTCCACACCTGGCCATTGCTATAATTGTTGTCAAACAATGACAAGCCTCTTTTGTTCCTTGCCTTCAACTTTAGCATACAAAACCTCATACTGATATCATCAAATAAAAGGCAACATTTCTTTCCAAACACTGCTACCCTATAGAGTCAAGAATGCATCACATTGTGGGTAACTGTTAGATTGTTGCCTTTAAAATAATGTGTGTGTGTGTGTACTTTGAGCTGTAATAGGTTAGCTCCATCGCCAGAAGCTGGTTATTATTACACCATATTACAGAGGTATATAACAGTTTTCAGAAGTATTTGTTAAAGCATTTTACTTTTATCACAGAAAAAACTTCAGAACATGCATGTGAGTTCAAGACAAAGCTACACCTCTCAATGCCATGTAATTTCTCAATACACTGTTCTTAGTCTTACACTTATCCCTCTCCAATAAATAGGGGCAAGTATCTATTCCTCTGTCCTCTTTATTCCCTTTCTAATAAACAGGATACTACTGCCTCCTCAGTGAAATATTGTGGGGCTACAGAAGCCAACACTAACATGAAATTGCTTTAAATTTCTGTTCAGAAACCTTGTCAAATGTTCTGTTTAAAATTTTATTTATATATGTGCTAGCAAGAATAGAATCTTTGGGGAATAAATACATCAATGCTGTGTATTTCTATGAAAGCACATTTTGGTACAATTCTAATTTGGCCAAAAGGGTAATGAGTCTCTGCATGGCCTGGGTGGCCACAGGGCAGTGGTCTAGACCAGAAGCACTGTAGCCAAGAGAGAGCAGGTGACTCAGACTCTCCATCCCTCGGTGCCTGATGACTTCCAAGAGGCCCTCACAGGAGACGAAGACCCTAAGGAGAGGCCATATAAGGATATTTCCTCTGATTTGAAAGTCTGCTGACACCTCTATAAATTGATCTAGCAAAGATGAAACCTCCCAGCAATGTTCAACCACCATCCACATTAGATATAGATGCACTATTTATCTCTTACAAAGTACCTCATTTTGGCAATATTCTTTTCTTATATTTGAAATTTTAAAAAAAAGAGTAGTTAGCTAGCTGGATTATCAGGAAAACACAACTCAGTTATATCTACATGAAAGAGTGTTTCTTGAAGATCCTGATATACCCTAGAATCAAAGGAAGACAGCAGGCACACAGGCCCCTTGGGAACAGAGCCAGGACCAGGAGAGGAACTCGAATGTTGTCAGCCCTGTCTCTGCTTTCTCTCTCTCTGCCCTGTTACATTCATCACTGCCTGATGCTGTTTTGCTCTCAATTTTTTCACACAGCAAGTGATATGACCACATTTTCTCAGCTTCTGAACACAGAGGGGAGATGCCTTCTTTCTCCCTACTTCTGTTCAGAATATCCTAGTGAACCCTGGCTAGCTTGGTCCAGACCCCTTGGTGCCCTTAGCCATGTTCCTGTATCATCAATGGTTGGCCCAGTCGGGCTGGTTGTCTATCCCTGTGACTAGGTGCTGAGCCTATGATGGTGTGGTCAGCAGCCCCCAACAAAGCCACAGAGGTACCTGCCCCCAAGGAGCAGGGTGCCAGGACACAGTGACAAAACAGCAGTCCGTCCTGCTTCAGAAAAGTCCCTCAGCTCTCAGCTGCAGGAAAGTTATTTCAGTATCTCAAAACTCATGCATGACCATGACACAGATTAAGACAAGAAAAGAGAATAAGAAACACGTTAAGATGTACACACACAGAGGAACAGTGGACCTGGAATGGAGTCAAACCATATTCATCATGTTCAAACATCATTCCTGAGGATTTTAAGAAACATACATCTTATGCCAGTCTATTATTGATAGAGCTGGGTTTTCAGAAATCTGGTTTTGGGAAAAGCTGAGAATTTTAGACTTTCAAATTGATTAATCAAATACCTGCTTTTGGAAAGGTCAGGAAAGACAGGAGAAAATTTCCAATACATTCTTCAACAGTCTGGGGACATGTTATTCAGAATATCTCCAGTGACCCAGAAAACAGAAGTTAGATGGTGTTTTGTGTATTTTTTCCCCTGTTCTCAAAGGCTCCCTTTTCTTCACCTTTCATCTCCAGAGAACAAGAAAAGTTCAGCTCTCTGACAAATGATCAGTTGTTATTTAGTGTCTAAGGGCCTAAAAACTAAAACTTTGGAATTACGTATGCTACTCAGTCAATTTTTTTTTTATTTTAGTTAACTAGGTGACTTAGTTAATGAATGGTACAGGTTCAAACTGAGACAACAGTATAAGCCAGGAAAAATATTTTGTTTGTGTGTAGTTCTTACAATATAAATAAGATTAATGTTTTCATGAGAGAGAAAGAATCCTAATAGGAACTGAAGGCAAAGTTTATTCAAAAGCACTTCAGACTTTAGAAAATTAATTCAATTTAAGTAAATTATTAGATTTTATGCAAAACTGTAAAAGCAAATGTTCAATGACAGCGTCTCAACTGATTGGATATAACCCAGGTTGAAACCGAATTTTAAGGAGAGGTTTTGACCTGGTATAATTATATACAATCACATAATCTAAGCATTAGAAATGCTTAATTCTGTAAATTTACATACACTTGAGACTTTTAATAAGAATAATGCCATTTGTCCAACCTAGGATTCACAGATATTTTTGTAACATGAATGAGAATAATTTGATGATATTTGGGTTTTACAAATTGTATAAACAATAAATCATGGTATATGATTTAGTATTAAATCACATAATCCAAAGTCATGTATACCTGATTTCTCATAGGAAGATATAAAAAAACCTCTAAAGTAAACTTAAACTGTTACTTTGAAAGCATTCAGACAAAATTGACAAATGTCATGGTCAGATAATGTGTATGAGTTTTGAGACACTATTAATGAATTCTGTTTTTATTATAGAAAGGTCAGGACTAGATGCAATATGATATGTGGGAAATAACACTGTTCTAGGGGTCAGGATGTCTGGACTTCAGTGCTTTCCACCACCAAATAGCCAGGTGACCTTGAACAAGGCACCGAAACCTCTTTGGAGCTTAGTTGTTTTTGTAAAACAAGATTTGATAAATGGTCTCAGAGTCCACCCCAGCTCTGTAATTCCATGGCTCCATCCATATATGGTAATATGATAAGAACAGGGCTAAATAATTCAAAATACGTTACTGCCTCTCCATTCTTTCCTCTTTTCTTTCCTTTTTCTCTCATCGTTTTCATGACTCCAACGACATTCTCAATAAATATTTATTCCCGCGTCTTTAATACCCAACAGATAGACTGGTCAAAACTTCAGGCTATAAAAAGAGCTGTCTATCTTCAAGAAACTCAGTCTAATACAGCAAACATATAAATCAATTGCATTACTGTGATTCAAGTCCAAAAATATGTTAGTAATTTATATTCCTCACAAAGACAGTACAACAAAGAGACCAATGAAGTGTTATTTAAGTTAGCCCTGAAAAACGTAATTAAGCAGGAAACACCTCAATATCTGATAGGAATTTTTTTAATGATAAGGAACTAGTCAGGCAACAGAGGGAACAGAATGTTCATTGGAACCATGGCATTGTAGTGTGTTCTGCTTAGGTGCAGATACAACAATTCTAATTGTCATGAATTTCCTGCCCTGAACATCAGATTTCTTGGGATTTACCATCCTTTCTGAGTGATTTCAACTTATAGTTTAAAAAATAAAAACCACTGAAATATCTTTTACATTTGGTACTTCTTGATTATTATAGATATTATACATACAATATTAAAGATTATGTTTTTATCAATTATTATTTGGGGGTTCTCTATTCAGTTCCAGTGATCAGTATCCCTATCCTGTAACAAATATTAAATGTAATGACAACTATAGCATTGTGACATATCATGATACACTCCTATCTTATTTTTCTTCTTCAAGAATGTCTTGTCTTTGGTGTTTTGCTCTTTCATACAAAATTTTAGTATCAGCTTGTTAAGTTTCACTACGACAAAACAGTTGAATTTTATTGGAATTTCATTAATTTTAAAGATTAATTTCGGGAAAGCACAAATCTTTATGATATTGAATCTTCTTATCTATGAAATATGATGTCTTTGCATTTATATAGGCCTTCTTTAACATCATTTAACCAAGTTTTAAATTGTTTCCATACAGGTTTGCCTATCTTCTGTTAGGCTTGTTGCTCTGTACTTATTTTTGTTGCTGTAGTATTTTAATGCTTCTTATTTATTTTTCATGTATTGTCATATTATCCATGATCTCCAGTACACTGTTAAATGGAAATGGTGATAAGTGACAACTTCCTGATTTTAAAATGAAATGCAAGTACATATTACCATTAAGAATGTTTACTGTTCATTTTGTATACACTATCAAAATTTAAAATTACCCTTCTAATCCTATTTTTCTGAGTGTTTATAGGGAATGAGTTTTGACACGTCAATGCTTCATTTGCATTTATTGAAATAAAATTGTTTTTCTTATTAATGCAGTGAATTACATTAATTATATTTCTAAAGTAAACTCTCTTGCATGCTTGGGAAAAAAACCAATTTGGTCATGATATGTTACTTTTTATATTTCGCTGGATTTGATTTGTAAATAATTTGTTTAGGAATTTTGCATGTATGCTTATGCTTGATCAGTTCAGTTCAGTCGCTCAGTCGTGTCCTACTCTTTGCAACCTCATGAACCACAGCACGCCAGGCCTCCCTGTCCATTACCAGCTCCCGGAGTTCACTCAAACCCATGTCCATCGAGTCAGTGATGCCATCCAACCATCTCATCCTCTGTCATCCCCTTCTCCTCCTGCCCTCAGTCTTTTCTGGCATCAGGGTCTTTTCCAATGAGTCAGCTCTTCATATCAGGTGGCCAAAGTATTGGAGTTTCAGCTTCAACATCAGTCCTTCCAATGAACACCCAGGACTGATTTCCTTTAGGATGGACTGGTTGGATCTCCTTGCAGTCCACTGCTAAGTCATTTCAGTCGTGTCCGACTCTGTGCAACCCCATAGACGGCAGCCCACCTGGCTCCGCCGTCCTTGGGATTCTCCAGGCAAGAACACTGGAGTGGGTTGCCATTTCCTTCTCCAGTGCGTGAAAGTGAAACGTGAAAGTCAAGTCGCTCAGTTGTGTCCGACTTTTAGCGACCCCATGGACTGTAGCCCACGAGGCTCCTCCATCCATGGGATTTTCCAGGCAAGAGTACTGGAGTGGGGTGCCATTGACTCTCAAGAGCCTGATATTGAACTGAAAACGTGTTGTCATATAATCTTTTCCAGTTATTTATTATGCAAAGCCAGGTTCTCCCAAATCTAGAGACTTAAAACAATACAACCACAAAATTTGGGCAGGGTTTCCCTGGGAAAATTTTTAGTTCCATGTAGCACTTACTGAGATCACTCAGTGGTATTCAGCTAGTGACGACTGGGCTGAAGTGCACAACAAATTCGATCAAATATCTGGTGCCTTAATAGGGAAAGGCTAAGCTCAGCTGGGTTCCTCCAAATAACCTCAGGGCCTCTCCATGTGGTCTACACACAGGGTGGTCGTACTTCTTACATAATCGCTCAGGGCTCCAAGAGATCAAGGCAGTAGCCACCAGTACTCTTAAAAACTAGGGCCACAATTGGCATGGCACCATTTTTGCCATTTGCCATCATCTACTGGTAAGACAGTCACAAGCAAGTGAGTATCACAGAGGAAGGGAAATAAACTCCATCTCTTGATGAAAGGAATGTCAAAGAATATGCATACAGCTGTGTTTTTTTTAATCTGTCACAATACCTGTTTATAATTTTGTTAGAAGGTCAAACTATTTTAATATCATGAGTTTGGAATATCTCTTTTTTTATTCACAAAAAAACATTTAGTAAGATTGTAATCATCTGCTCCTTAAGTGTTTGGTGGAAGTTTCCTTTAAATCCATCTCTCCCTGTTGTTTTCTATTTTGTGAATATAATGATTCTAAGAATGTTGAGGCTTTCTATTTCTTCTTGAATTGTTTTTGGTAGGTCATTTATTTTTGTCTAAGTTTTCAATATATTGGCACAAGTTATTCATTGAATTCTCTTTTTGTTCTGTACAGAATCCAGTTATATCAATTTTATTAATAATATTATATCAATTCTTTATCAATATAGCCAAAATTTGTTGACTTTATTAGTATTTCTGAAACTTAACATAGTTATTTCTATCGCATGTTTGATTCTTTCTCCTTATATCATGGTCTAAGTTTTTACTAATTCTATTTAGATTAATTTTGTTTTTTTAACATCTCTTATTCTTATCCATGTCTAAGAATTTTATATTTTATCCATTTATAAGAATTCTGTATACCTTCTGGTGAATACAGGCTTCTTGTTGATCGTGTTATGAATATGTTTTTCCACTTTGTGGCCTGCTTTCTCAGTCCTTTGATGAATGCAAGCTCTTAACTTTAAGGTACACTGTCGTATGCTGGAGAAGGCAATGGCACCCCACTCCAGTACTCTTGCCTGGAAAATCCCATGGACAGAGAAGCCTGGTAGGCTGCATTCCATGGGGTCACGAAGAGTTGGACAAGACTGAGCGACTTCATTTTCACTTTTCACTTTCATGCATTGGAGAAGGAAATGGCAGCCCACTCCAGTGTTCTTGCCTGGAGAATCCTAGGGACGGGGGAGCCTTCCGTCTATGTTGTCCCACAGAGTCGGACATGACTGAAGTGACTTAGCGGCAGCAGCACACTGTCGTATTCATCTTTTATGACTAATGTTTTGTGTATTCTGCTTAAGAAATCTATCACTATCCTCAAGGTCATGAAAATGTGCTATACTACTTTTATCTATCAGAAAGATCTAACATCCACCTGGAATTCATATTTGCATGTGATCTTAGGCATCACTTTTGCTGATGTTGGTATCTGTTGACCCAGAAGCATTTATCAAACAGATCTTCCTTTTCCTACTGTTCTGTAATTTCTTCTTTATCACAAACCAAGTAGTTTGTTCCTGGGCCCTAATCTGTTATGTTGGGCTATTTATCAATTCTTGTGCCAGCGCCACACTGTAATTACTATAACTTCCTAATAAGCTTGATATTGGAGAGAGCAAGTTCTCGAAACTTCTTTTTCAAGATAGTTGATTACTCTTGACTCTTAGCTCTTTGCATTATTATATAAGTTCTAGCATCTACTTGTTGATTTCTACATAAAAATCCATCAGAATTTTTATTGGGATTGCACTGAATTCAGTGGCTTATATTGGGGAGAACCAATGTCTTTAAAATGACTTAATCCATGAATATAATACATTCCATCACTTATTTAGAGCTTAATATTTTTTCTCTGTATTTTTTACTGATATTTTCTTTTTGAATAATGGTCTTGCACAACTTTTGTCATATTTATTCCTAGATATCTGTTGTGGTCTTTTTAATGCTACTACAATTGTTATTTTATTTTCTAACTCATTGCTGATACATAAAAAATATAAATGATGTTTTCATATTGACTTTGCATGCAGCAAACTTACTAAAATCATTTATTAATCCAATAATTTATCAGTGATTCTTTGGATATTCTAAGTACCAAATNTAAGTCAAACTAGATCAAAACTTTGCACTTTTTATATGCCACTTGATTCAATTTTCTAATTGAAATTTTATGACCTGCACAACTAAGAGCCAGTATGCCCTATAAGTTTCATTTTGCAAATCCTTTTTAAATTTTTACTAGAAACTTACACTGGCCTCAAAAAGTAAGCTGGGAAGTATTTCCTCCTATTTTATTCTCCAGAAAAACATTATAATATTAGAGCTTTTTTCCCTAAATATTCAAAAAAATTCACTGGCAAATGCTTTTATTCAAGAATATTCAAACTTTCTATTTTTTCTTGTATCTATTTCAATGTTATGTTTTTCTAGGACTTTTTTGTTGATGTTGTTCAGTCTCTAAGTTGTGCCGACTCTTTGCTAATTTCTCAATTTCAAGTAAATTTTCAAATTTATTGGCATGAAATTGAATACACAGGAACTGTAGAAATGTCACCTTTTCATTTCCGATGTTAAATATTTCTGCCTTCTTGCTCTCCTTTTTTTCTTTCCCTTGATTAATCTCATAATGGGTTTGTCAATTTTATTTTTCTTTACCAAAGTATCACTTCTTGGTTTTGTTAATCTTTATCATTTTCTAAAAATCTACCACTGATTTCTTTTCTTCTCTTTAAAATTTCTATCCTCCTTATACTTTCTTCAGAATTCAATTACTATTTTTTCTAACTTCTTGAGATAGATGCTTAACTCATTTAACCTTTCTTCTCTTCTTTTGTGTATTCAAAACTAAAAATTTGTCTTTCAGTGTGGCTACATGCCATGAGCTTAACAAGTAGTATTTTTTAACATTTAAAAATATTTCCTAATTTCCATTGCAATTTCTTCTTCAATTCATAGATTACTTAGAAGCATACTGCTTGTTTTCCAAACATTTAGGGGATTTCCTACTTAGCTTACTGACTTTCATCTTAATACCACTGTGGTCAGTGAACATACTTTATTTTATTTTAATCCCTTTAAATGTGTCTAGACATGCTTTCTGGCATAAAGTGTTGAAAGTGTTAGTCACTCAGTCATGTCCAACTGTCTGAGACCCCATGGACTGTACCCTGCCAGGCCCCTCTGTCTATGGAATTCTTCAAGCAAGAATACTAGAGTGGGTAGCCATTCCCTTTTGCAAGGGATCTGGCATAGCACATATTACATTTTTACTTAAACCCTCTTTCCTGTCCTTTTTTATTGGGATAGGGGTTATCCTGAGAGTAGAACATAGATTCTAGATTTAACCAAGTCTAACATAATTTAGTACTTTCACTTCTTCCAAGACAATGCAGAATCTCTGTATTTACCACTCCATATTTATATGACACTGTTGTCAGATATCTTAACTCTACATACTTTAAATTCCAAAGATGGCAATCATACTGTTATTATTATTAACAGGAAACATTTCTCTAGGTTTACCTACAAATTTACTCTTTTTGGTGCTTTTTACTTTTTCTTGCATTTCCAGTCATCCGTCTGGAATCGTTCCTCCTTTCCTACTGAAGGACATGCTTTAGTATTTCTTTTAGTGTGGGTCTGCCAGTGATGAATTCTCAGTTTTTGGTTGTATGAAAAATGCTTTTACTTCACTTTCATTCAAAAAGAAACTTTTCACTGGAAATAGGATCCTAGATTAGCATTTTTTTTCAGCACTGTCTTCATTGTCCTCTGGCCTCCATGTTTCCATTTACTCATTAAGCTTTGTTCTTTTCTAATATATGTATATAAAACCAAAAATTTCTCTCAACATGGCTTTAGCTACATACCATGAAGTTGAGACAGTTAATGCTATTTTGATTTCATTGGGTTATAAAATTTTTTTTAGCTGCTTTTGTGTATTTCTCTTTGTAGCTCACCAGTTTTACTATGATGTGCCTATGTGTTATTTTGCTTTTACTTACCCTGCCTGGGTTTCATTTTTTCTTTTTTTTTTTAATTTTTATTTTAACTTTAGTTTACTTTACATTACTGTATTGGTTTTGCCAAACATTGACATGAATTCACCACGAGTAAGTACCTTGAGTCTGTAGTTTGATGTATTTAATCATTTTTGAAAAATTGAAAGTCCATTATCACTTCAAATATATCAATATTTATTTCCTTTCGCCTCTCTTCCAGGAACTTTATTTATCCATATGTTAATCATGTCTCAGGCTATTCCCTTAGCATCCTCAAGCATTTCATCTATTTTCTATCTTTAAAAAATTTTTTTCAAATTATCTTCTGATTCATCTAAGAGATTTAACCTGATGTCATACTCATTATTGAATTCTCATTTCCTGTGATTTTTAAAAAGGTGTTTAGTTCTAGAGTTTCCATTTCATTCTCTTAAAATTATCTTGAACATAGCATAGCTACTTTAATAGCATAGCTACTTTAACATTTTATCTGGTACCTCTATTTTTTAGACTCCCAGTGGGTCAATTCGATTATTGGTTATTTCTCTTAAATTTTGATCAGGTCCTCTTACATACTTATATGCCCCTTAATTAGTTATTTACTTGGGTGCCAGCTATTATAAATAAAAATTTTTCAGAATTAAATTTAGGCCTATATCAGTTTCCCAGAGAAAGATTTGATATCTCTTTTGATAAGTATGGTTAAGGGCTTTAACAATCTGGGGTTACCTTATGTAATTTTAGGAATTAAAATTATTTTAAGCTAGGTCTCAGCAAGGGTTTGCTTCATTTCTGATTCACTACAACTTTAAGAGTATAGATGTGATATAATATTTTTTTAAAAAAGAAAAGAAGGTAAGAAAAAGAAAAGGTAACACTGAATAGGAGAAGGCAATGGCACCCCACTCCAGTACTCTTGCTTGCAAAACCCGATGGGCGGAGGAGCCTGTAGGCTGCAGTCCATGGGGTCGCTAAGAGTCGGACACGACTGAGCAACTTCACTTTCACTTTTCACTTTCATGCATTGGAGAAGGAAATGCAACCCACTCCAATGTGCTTGCCTGGAGAATCCCAGGGACGGGGGAGACTGATGGGCTGCCCTCTGTAGGGTCGCACAGAGTCGGACACAACTGAAGCGACAGCAGCGACAACACTGGATAGAGAGGAGACATCCTGGAGTGTGAAGTCAAGTGGGCCTTAGGAAGCATCACTACGAACAAATCTAGTGGAGGTGATGGAATTCCAGTGGAGCTATTTCAAATCCTGAAAGATGATGCTGTGAAAGTGCTGCACTCAATATGCCAGCAAATTTGGAAAATTCAGCAGTGGCCACAGGACTGGAAAAGGTCAGTTTTCATTCCAATCCCAAAGAAAGGCAATGCCAAAGGATGCTCAAACTACCACACAGTTGCACTCATCTCACACGCTAGTAAAATAATGCTCAAAATTCTCCAAGCCAGGCTCCAGCAATACGTGAACTATGAACTCCCATATCTTCAAGCTGGTTTTAGAAAAGGCAGAGGAACCAGAGATCAAATTGCCAACATCCGCTGGATCATGGAAAAAGCAAGAGAGTTCCAGAAAAACATCTATTTCTGCTTTATTGACTATGCCAAAGACTTTGACTGTGTGAATCACAACAAACTGTGGAAAATTCTGAAAGAGGGGAATACCAGACCACCTGACCTGCCTCTTGATTCACCTGTATGCAGGTCAGGAGCAACAGTTAGAAGTGGACATGGAACAACAGACTGGTTCCAAATAGGAAAAGGAGTACATCAAGGCTGTATATTGTCACCCTGCTTATTTAACTTATATGCAGAGTACATCATGAGAAACACTGGGCTGGATGAAGCANTGAGCACCAAAGAATTGATGCTTTTGAACTGTGGTGTTGGAGAAGACTCTTGAGAGTTCCTTGGACTGCAAGGAGATCCAACCAGTCCATCCTAAAGGAGATCAATCCTGGGTGTTAATTGGAAGGACCGAGGTTGAAGCTGAAACTCTAATACTTTGGCCACCTCATCAAAGAGCTGACTCATTTGAAAAGACCCTGATGCTAGGAAAGATTGAGGGCAGGAGGAGAAGGGGACTGCAGAGGATGAGATGGTTGGACGGCATCACCAACTGAGTGGAAATGTGTTTGGTTGGACTCCGGGAGTTAGTGATGGACAGGGAGGCCTGGCGTGCTGTAGTTCATGGGGTCACAAAGAGTCGGACAAGACTGAGTGACTGAATTGAATTGAATAACTCAAAGCAGGAGGTTTCTACTATTTCTCACCTTTCTTAATAGACCCTGCTCACTAATATTTTGGGAAAACATGGGAGCCTAAATTGAATATATTATCATCTAGAGAAGAATTAATTTGTTTCTTCTGACACCCATTTAGCACTACTGACGAGAACATGCTAGTCCATTCCAAGATCCACAGCTTAATCTGAGAGTCTTGGTATCCGTCACTCAACTTTGTTACATACCTAAGGCTTAGTTTCCTTATCTTAGCTCTCTGGCATTACAACCAGTGTAAGCCTGATTTTTCACTGATGCTTACTCAATCCTCCGATTTTACAACATAGATTATTTTTTATATGTTTTCTTCTTCATGTGCTTGTGTGTTTGGGCCTCTCAGAGATTTTCCTTTCTTCCTACAAGCTTAGTGATGCAAGAAAGTTTTCCAAACACAGAATTTATGCAGAATCTTATCATATGGTGGACTGTCCAGAGCAAAATTCTCTGCCTCGTTTCTTCCAAATTATCATTTTGTGAGCTTTTTGAGGATGATAACATTCTCAGAAAGCTTACCAGATGGAGCTCAAGTTTAAGCTTAGAGCTTCTATGGGAAAAAACTAATAGTGAATAAAAAACAAATATATGTCTTTGAAATACTTTGTAATGTAAACAAAATAATTCTTCCTCATCTTCATTATGGTCTAGTTGGTTTATAGATGACTAATAAGACTCAGATGAGTCAAAGACATAAAACCTCAGTCTCACAGTAGGATCAGTAGGTAATCAAGATAGCCATTTATTTAAATCTCAATTTCTGGTTTTAAAAGAAAGATTTATACAATGGTATTTATCCCAATTTTCTTATTCATAGCTTTAGAATTGTCTCTGCCCCTTGCTAGCTGAATGGGAGCTCAACATGAATGGGAATTCTCAGTAGGTGTTGAGTGACTGTGAAAACAAGAGAACTAGACTCAAATCTGAAGAACAAATTACAGCTTTTTAAAGTTACTATGAAACATTTTTGTTTCTTTTTGAGATTAAGTGTATTTGGAGAGTTGGAGTATGTACGAAGAAAGATGGGAAGTATTCCAGTGCCCTGGCAATTTGAGCAGTGCAGAATGGCCTACTGTTGATTAGTCATTCATATGTTAACTATTAAAACAGTACTACAGACTGCCTTGACTTACAATGGGGTTACAAATAAACCCATCATAAGCTGAATATATTGGAAGTCAAAAATATTGTAAGTAGAAAATGCATTAATACACTTAGCCTGCTGAACATCACAGCTGAGTCTGTGTGCATGCTAAACTGCTTCAGTCTTGTCTGACCCTGTGCAATCTTGTCTGACCCTGTGCAAACTGTAACCTGCCAGGCTCCTCCACCTTAAACTTGCTCAGAACACTTACATTAGCATACAGCTGGGCAAAATCATCCAACACAAAGCTTATTGATAGTAGAGTGTTGAATATCTCAATCAATAGTGAGAAATAGAATGGTTGTAGTGGTTGTTCTCCCTGGTGATGGCATGGCTGACTGGGAGCTGTGGTGGCTGCTGCCAGCCAGCATCATGAGAGTTTCAGGCTGCATTTCACTAACCCAGGAGAAGATCAACATTCAAATTTTTAAACACAATTTCTACTGAATGCATATCATCACAAAGTCAAAAAACTGTAAGTCCAACCATAACATCGTAAATTGGGGACCTTCTGTACCATGTCAAAAGTTACAGGTAAAAGATAGCATTGGGTAGTGTTAAGACTTGGTTAAGAGTGACCTTTAAGTTTAAATCCCACTTAAACTAGTTACTACCAATTTAACTTTGGATGAGTTTCTTAACTTTTCTAGGGTTCCAGTTCCTCAGTAAAATAATGTTAATACTTACTTCATAAGATTGCCATGGGGTTTATAACAACAAGTTTCTAAAACACAGTAAAGATTCAAGAGATTTATCAAGTTATTTCTTCCTTGCTATGTTTTTCTAGTCCTCCAGCCAAGCTCCAAAGTAGACCTCATGGTTTAATGAGAGAACATGAAAAAACTTAAGCTGGTGTTCAAGCCATGGTTTGTCTAAATTGAGTAAAGCCTAAATAGCCAACAGAAATAATGAGAAACAAATGGGATGTTTAAGAATCTTTGTTACAATCATATATCATATTTTTACTAATACAACTGAGGATTTGTCTTAAAATATGTAATTCCAAATCTGACAGTATTAAACTTAGAATTATTGGTACTGTTAAAGGAACTAAATAATGAACTTTAAATAGAAAAAAAAAAAAAGAGGAAAATGGCTATTTACCTATGCAAATAAAGGCTTGGGAGTTAGAGAACCAACTCTAAGAGTAGGCTTCAAGAAATTTACACTGAAATAGTTAACATCTAAAATAACAGAAACTTTAAGAAAATATGCATCTATTATAAGAAAACATATACAAAGCAGCAGTTCAGAGATCTAGCCAGCTAATATATCCTGTCATACTTCAAAGAATCAGTTACCTCTTAATTCACAATCATATTTGGAATTATCTGTTTATTTTTAATGTTGGACATAATTTTAGAACATTTTAATGCTTGATAATCATTTCCTGAGCATATAACTACTAGGAAAGCACTGCATTGGATCAGCAAGTAACACAAAAAGATGTATCTAGCCTTCAAGTAAAATATCATACATTACAATATGATTTTCCAGGACAAATTTGACTGATCCTATTGCTATACAAGGCACAGCATATAACAAGAGTGTAAAAATTGAGAGAAAAAAGAGACATCTGAAAACATCAAGGAAAAAAGACTTAAATTACTTTGCTATTCAAAAAGTTCAAAGACCTTTCTGTGCTTTCTCTAACCTAGCCTGGCAAGAATAATAGATTACTTGTATTGATTTTTCCCCACTGCATGGAACAAGCACCATGAAAATTCTTTAAATATCTCATTTAACGTTCACAATAATTCTACAAGGTAGGCACTCTTTTTATTCCATTTTCCAGATAGGCAGTTGAGATTAACTTGAGGTTATACAGCTAGCAAGTATCAGAGCTAAGTCTTAAACTTGGCAGTCTAACCAGAAAAACAGCCTTCACCTCTTGCTATACTGCTTCACAAGCATCCAAGCAAACTGCACATTTGGTGCGGACGGGACACCACCCCTCCCCCACCCTTCTCAGATATCCAGTTCTAGGGAAGCAAGACTCACTGTCAGGCTCTTCTCTGTATTTTTACTTCATTCTCTTCTGCTGCAACATGAACCCACTGTCTTTATTTAATATTGGTTCAACATTATGCTAAGTGAAATAAGTCAGACAGAGAAAGACCGCATGATCTTACTTATTCATAGAATCTAAAAACACCAGTCTCATAGAAACAGAGAGTAGAAAGGTAGTTGCTAGGGGCAGAGAAGTGGGGGAACTGAGGAGATGTTGGTCAATGGGTTCAAACTTGCATTTTTAAGATAAGTTCCAGGGATCTAAGGTACTGCCTGCTGACCATAGTTAACAATACTGTATTGTATCCTTTAAAGTTGTCATGAAAATAGAGCTTTAATGTTCTCACCATAAATAATAATAGCAACAACAAAAGCTAGTTAAGTGAAAGTGAAGTCACTCAGTCGTGTTTGACTCTTTGCGACCCCATGGAGCCTATCAGGCTCCTCCATCCATGAGATTTTCCAGGCAAGAGTGCTGGAGTGGATTGCCATTTCCTTCTCCAGGGGATCTTCCTGACCCAGGGATCGAACTTGGGTCTTCCGCATTGCAGGCAGACGCTTTACCGTCTGAGCCACCAGGGAAGCCCAACTAAGTGAAGGATGTGTTAGTTAACTTCATTGTGGTAATCATTTCACAATATATGTGTATCAAATCATCACATTTTACACCTTAAACTTACACAATATTATATGTCAATTATATCTCAATAGGACTGAAAATAATTAAAATAAAAAAGTTTAACTGCCTCAAAAACCTCTAGGCACCTTTATTTCACTAACTGATTTATGTTAATATTTCCTCTGTCTTAACACATAATTCTAACTTGCAAGAAATTTTAATTCAGTTCTAACAACATGCTAAGCACTGGTAATACACCAGTGAACCTGTGAAGTGTCTATAGCCATCGTTATTACCATGGTGAACTTAGTTAAGACATCAAAAAAATACATATTGAACTCCAACTATGTAGATGGCATTGATTTAGAGTCTGTGACACATTCAAGAAGTTTAAGACATAATCCCTGTTCTCAACAAGTTTATAGTTCAGCTGCATAGAGAGAGAAATAAAAACATGAAAAAGTAAATAATTCAAAATTATATTTCTATACAACACAATAAAACAGAGCTTATCACAGTGTGTTACATAATGACTAGTTTGTTAGGATATTTTGGAGGAAAGAGGTTCTGTAGTGAAAAAAAACGTTTTGAAGATTCTAGATTACATATAGTCTTCCTTATGGTAGTATTCATTGTTATTTCTCAAGAGTTTCATACTTTGCAGTGTTTTTCAAACTGTTTGGAAAAAGAATACTTGTTTCATGAAGTTTCATTGTTCTGTGTAATAAAAAAAAATCTGTCTTTTGTGGAAAAGCTTTTTTAAAACCAGCTGGGCAAGTGTCTTTAAATATATAATAGGAATCTGCAACCCCACAGTGCCAACCTCATGAACCACATTGCTCACGGCTGCCTTTCCCAGGACCTGGGACTTGATCTCACAGTTCTCAACAAAGTACTCTTGCTACTTACTCCCAACTGATTAAGTATACATGATGAAACAGTTTTGTCATTCCTAGACTTAGTTATATGAGTTGAAGAAGGAAGAAACCACAGTGATCAGGAATAAACCAGCTTCAAGGAAGAGATAAATATTGAACTGAGCTTTGAAAATGAATGAGAAATTCCTTCATTAAGTCAAAATCTTTTTTTTTTTTTTTTAACCCACATGAAATTACTTACTTATTCAGTCTTTCCTTCAGCATTCTGGAGAAAGGAAGGTTAAAGGACAAAAATGGAAATAGATACACTGTCAACTATAATTAGGCTGAAAAGACTTACTAAATATAGTCATTCATATATCAAAGAGCTCATGAGAACTCCTGAACAAGCACGACTGGTATGACTTGAGTTTCTTGGAGCAGGCCTCCCCAGTCTTTGGGGGCTAGCAGGATAATAGGAATGATCACAACTCAAATTTTTCTGCCTCTTACTCTCACCTGCAGAGGAAACAGACACCAGTCCCGTGAAAGTTGGCTCTTGTTCCCCTGCCCAACTGTCTCTAGAGGTCCTGAAAGAGTATTTCCAAAGGTTTTAGAATCTTACTGTTTTCAGGCTGTGGCCTAACTCACTCCAGGCAAACACTGAGGGAGAAGTCAGTGAGAGAACTGATATCCATGTTGAAAATGCCGTTTCTTGGTGTTCCTCTAACCGCACACCCTCCAGGTGATAAGCGGCATGGCCTCCCGTATCATTCTCTCTGAGCTGAAGTCCCTTCTGTTGCAAGAAGTAGGAAGAATGTCCTTCTCCCTACATGAGTCAACACATCACTTTAGACCTATGCAGAGTTTTCTCTGCTTTGTGCCTCTTGTCTTTCAGAATCACTTGCAAAAATACTCCCGTAAGCTTCTGCTTGTAATACATTTTTGGAGGCAATTCTCCTTGGGCCTCTCACATTTCTGCATATCTCATGAGCAGAGACACTGGCTTCCTTTGCTCTGGATTAGCTTTCTAAGGATGTTTGCATAGCCAAAAGCCGTGGAAGATGGAATGTCTGCCTCTGGAGCAAAGGGCAAATTTGTTTGCTGTCCTCTGAGGCACAGGCAAAAATCAGGCAGGCTCTCTGCAATTATGACAGACTGAGATTCCCTAGGTTCGAGGTTCCCCTCCTGTAGCACACCCCACTGTGTGCACAGACATCACGTAGCCTTCTTTGCATCGCCCTATGGAAACATGCAACCATGCTAGCTACTGCGCCATGAGTAATAAAGTCCTCTGTCTTTGACTGAGGAGTCTCATGTCCACGACACTGCACTAGGCTACATTGTTAGCTTGCAGAAAGGGTAAAATCTCAGACCCAACATAGTTGTTGACACACTTCTCACTACAGGATTCAGACAAGAGTCCTTGGATTAGGACTGCTAACCTAAGAGAGACACTGTGCTATCCTGAGCAGTTCTCAAATTCCCCATCAAGAAAGACCTTACATTTTACTTGCAAGGAGTACAGTTTGCTGAGTCTACAGCTAGCATGCTCAGAATCCACCTCAGCTTTCAAGCAGAGTCCATGCTCTCTTTGGGCGGCCCTAGCCAGGACATTTCTGCTCAGTAGGGAACTCAGTCTCACAGACAATCTTTGCTCCAGAGCTCCCTGGTAGATTGCCCAAGACTTTGTCAAATTTATAGGCTTTCCCTGTTCAATACAATTCTTCTTGATTTATCTTTCATGAATGTTTCTCCAATAAACTATTTGTACTTCTAACTGCCACTCAGTTCTCTGCTTCCCAGAGAACCCAACTGATATGCCTGTGTCCAGTTGCAGACACCAAAACAGAACATTCTTCTTCCTCTGAGAGCATCCCATATGACTCAATTCATGTATGTTAGCATCTCATATGCCAGCTCAGGTTCACTCAACAAGTCCGTGTTAAATTCCAGCTTAGGTTCAAGTTGGAACTTCCACTGAATGAAAAATGCTCAACATAGCTTTGTGTACTTTAAATGATCATGTTAGGATATTTTAGGTTCATGAAATTTGGATTTATGTTTAAGGTTTAACATGTATACTGCATTTATGTAAGACTAGAAAGCTAGTCTAAAATTTTGGTATTTACTGTAAATTAATATTTACTGTATTTCTATAAAACTAGGATGCCATTAATTGCAGGCATGCTATTATTTTAAGTATCATTAAGGAAAGCATCACTAAGTAATCTATAATACAACACAATGCTAAGATGCCATCTATTTTAAGTTGAATTCTAATTTCAGCAATATTTAAATGAGGGGCAACAACTGCATCTTTGATCTAATAAAATGCAGTTTAAATAACCTTGGAATTTTCCTGATCTCAGACTACTTTTATGTTTCTAATAACTGAAGCAGGCATTAATGAAGGAAGAGTCTCCAACTCTTGAATTATTTTTGCATGACATGATTATTTTCAATTAAATAGGTAAATATTTAATTTAATTTGTTAATACCCAAATATTGGATCATAATCAAGCAGTGTTTTTAAAAGCTTCAAGCTTAATAAGCATATAAAAACAGGTTTACATTATGAATATGGTATATCGTAGAATGTTTAACATTTAATACAACAGGGGGTAATTTTTTTAATTCAGAAATCTGAAAGTTAATTAAATACCCCTTCTGAATCATAAAGTACACTTTTTCTAATATTGAAATTGGACTGGAATTAAGATATCATTGAGTCTAGTCCCTTTATTTCTGAAAATCACCAGGAATCCCAGGGACTCTGTTACACACGGTTAATGACAGAGCAGTCCAGGTGGGCAACAGTCCATGGGGGTCACAAAGAGTCGGAGGACTGAACAACTGAGCAAACACACACAGACACACACACACACACACAGTTGACAGGACAGAATCAGAGCCTTCTGCCCAGGGCTCTCTCCACCACCTCACCAAGCCAAACACTAGCGTGTCAGTCCCACTTGTGTGGACAAGCCTCCTAAGGCCACCCAGAGAGAGAGAGAGAGACTCTTCCTTCTTCTGCACAGAGAAGACATGGTTTCTTCACTGTCTTAAATAATGTACACACAAACAAATCGGTAGGCCTAGACATTTTAAAATGAGAAAGAATTCCTTCTCTTTTTTTCTTTTTCTTCTTGAACAAATGACCCTTGTAGATGACCGGCGTCTACCAGTTCTGGGAGGGAGACGGGACTAGAGACGGTAAATATGTGGACTGACTTTGTGCGGTGGCCTTTCCTCGTCCTCAGCACATTCCTGGGAAGAACCAGCTGTGACAGAGCCACTGTGAAGTAGGTGACATGTTGAAGGCTCAAGGAACCAACCACAACTCCCACCCGCCACCCCCCACGCCTATGGCTCGTGAGCACTTACCAAGAGAAATGCTGGCTATTCCACAGGAATATATATATCTGAACTTTAATAGTCTCGTGGAACTTGTTTTATCTTCCAGACAGATAGGGAAGAAAAATTTGAGGTTGTCTTGAAACATTCCTACCTCCCCTTTTGTACCTCAAACTCAGTTTAGGAGTCTGCAAGCATGAGCCAAGCAACCTCGCAGCCTTCCCACCTGTCCCCTCTGCCCTGGGGTTGGTTTGGACGGCACCAAGAGACCTACCACCTGGCAGCTGACTACTGGATTTCTCTCTCTCTTAAGGAAATATTAATAATCTTTAAAGGAAACTCCATTGAGAAACTAGATCTATAGGACCAAAATGGCACCCCAGTGTTTGTTGCAGCACTGTTTATAATAGCCAGAACATGGAAGCAACCTAGATGTCCATCAGCAGACAAATGGATAAGAAAGCTGTGGTACATATACACAATGGAGTATTACTCAGCCATTAAAAAGAATACATTTGAATCAGTTCTAATGAGGTGGATGAAACTGGAACCGATTATACAGAGTGAAGTAAGCCAGAAAGAAAAACACCAATACAGTATACTAACACATATATATGGAATTTAGAAAGATGGTAACGATAACCCATATGCGAGATAGCAAAAGAGACACAGATGTATAGAACAGACTTCTGGACTCTTGGGAGAGAGAGAGGGTGGGATGATTTGGGAGAATAGCATTGAAACATGTATACTATCATGTAAGAAACGAATCGCCAGTCCAGGTTCAATGCAGGATACAGGATGCTTGGGGCTGGTGCACTGGGATGACCCAGAAAGATGGTATGGGGAGGGA
>SJYQ01071759.1:110945-137599 GCA_006410935.1 Redunca redunca
TATATATATATCTAAAACTGCTAATGAATAAAGTAGATTTTAGATATTCCCTAAATAAATAAATAAAAAGATAAATTTAGAGAATAGATGGAAGAGGAAAAGATAAAGTCACCAGTAACAGACTGATTTCTTATTGCCTCTTTTTAAATGGTTCTATCTTAGACAGCAAAATGTCAGGTCACTGAGTTCATTGATTCATAAAGAATACTTTTCTGTGACACAGCACCTACGACACCATACGGCTAAGTCACTTCAGTCGTGTCCAACTCTGTGCGACCCCATGGACGGCAGCCCACCAGGCTCCCCCGTCCCTGGGATTCTCCAGGCAAGAACACTGGAGTGGGTTGCCATTTCCTTCTCCAGTGCATGAAAGTGAAAAGTGAAAGTGAAGTCACTCAGTCGTGTCCGACTAGTAGCGACCCCATGGACTGCAGCCCACCAGGCTCCTCTGTCCATGGGATTTTCCAGGCAAGAGTACTGGAGTGGGGTGCCATTGCCTTCTCCATAGATGTTTATTAAATATTTATCAAATGCTTATGATGGACCAGGTACTGAATTGTTTCTCAAACACATTTTTTTCCATTTAATCCTCTCCACAACTTTGTAAAACACTATCATCCCTGTATCACAGACAAGGAAACAGGGGAAGAGAAAGTTTTAAGAAACGGATTGAAATACCTACACCTGGTAATTTCAGTTTACTCCTCACAACAGTCTCTTAAAAAACCAGGTCAGTATGGTCTTTCTGATATTCGTAGTAGCAAGAGAAAAAGAGATGTCTGGTCACATCTAAACAAACCCTGCACCTAAAATCAGAATTTCAAATCATAGGCTTCTCACCAAATACAGATCACTGTCAACAGGTTTTACTCTGAGCTTCTCCAAAAGAACTGGCTGAGTAACATCATCCAAATTTGCAATGACTAAAAACCAGCCCATTTTGTTGGGTGTATGAGAGGATGAGTAAATTATACTGTTTTTCCTCTCCTAGTTTCTATAATTGAAACAAGCAGAAGAGTACAGCAATTCAGAGATAAAAAGATGTCACTTTATGACGGATGTGGCATGAATGTATGGCAAACATAGTCTTCCTAATACTCAACCTCAGAATAGGATCATTTATCTGAGCTTCAGCTCTGTGCTGAACCCCTGAGCTGGGTCAGGGGCAGGGGACAGAGTCAGCCCCTGTCTAGCTGGTGATGTGGAGGGCAGAATGAAAAGCTCTCAGCTGGGAGGCAAATCCCAAAACAAAGGGAAGGAGGAAAGAGATGAGGTATGCATTCCCAGTTTCTTATGCCAAACTCAGCATTTTAAGCAAAGGCACTCCTTCTCTGAAGGGATGAAGAGAAGGCAGGAATGACATGTTAGTACTTGTCCCTCTTTATAGAGCCCCCAAGTCTGAGAAAGGAGGTATCACTGCCACCACACTCACATGTTCAGGTATGCAAAAAATACTGGAGTGGGTTGCCATTTCCTTTTCCAGGGAATCTTCCCGACCCAGGGATCAAACCCACATCTCTTGCGTCTCCTGCATTGGCAGGTGGATTCTTTACCACTGTGCCAATGACAAACTGCTGTTTCAGGTAAAGTCAAGGATTTTAAAAGGGAAATTTTCATTGGCACTTGTATTATGTAGACTAATGCGAAGTAAAACATATTTTATGGCAAGATAAGAAAAATTTAAACATAAAAATTTCTTTCTGCCCTTTAGATTCCTTTCCTCTCCCTACTGTGCATTGTGTATCTGTGTTATACATCAACTGAACCTCCCCCTTGGGCAGAAATACTTGCCCAACCACAAAAAGCAACATTCTCCTAGCATCAGCAAGGCAACTCCTTAAAAGATAACATTCCTTCCTGATCTTGTAAGGAGCCACAGTGACGCCTAGATCTGGACTGTGTAAACTTTCAACAATATGCCATTTATTGTACAGCCCTTTGTTTCTAAAAACATATATAACTGTGTCTTGACTTTTAATGGGCACAGCAGTTCCTGGAGCCTTCTGAGATGCTGTTTCCAGGTTATAATTCTTAGTTTGGCTTGAATAAAATTTTCCATTTCTTTCTTAGATCAGCTGATTAATTTTTTCATTGACATTAATATATGTATAGATACAGAAATTATATAGAGAGGGAAACAGAAATGCCCACTAGTGACTCAGGATTAAATCAAATAAAGCTAACGGTTAATTCACATCGTGGAATAAAGGAAAGCCACAAACTGACTCACCACTCGACTGTGATGACTCAGCAGGTAGAGATCCCACATGTGTACAGGTGCGAAGAGGAGTCCAGAAAAGAGTCGGGGTGGGAATGAAGCAGGTTCTGTGCTTGATGATAACACCTCCTTTTAAAGTGATTACTGAAAGAAGAGAGAAAGTGAAAATGACAGCAGACTTAGTTGTCCCAAAGAGCCTTTCCTTCTTTCCTCCTCACTCTGAGAAATAAGCTGCAGCGCTTGGGTGAAAACCACAAGCTAGAAGAGCCACAATGAACATAGCGGCCCCCCCACTGCTACAGGAAACTTAGGTCTAGAAGTCAGTTCTCAGATTTGGAATCACCATTGCAAGTTCTAGTCCCAAAGGCTATCAGAATTTCATAATAAAATATTGGATGTATCATATCTGCTAATCCTTAGTTCATTAGCAATAAAATTAAGACACTCAATTTTGTAACTTTGACCTTCCAAGATCTCTTATAAAACACTTTCATGCTTCCAACTGATCACCAGAGATAGCTAAACAAACCACCAAAATTTATCTCAGTCACTTTATATCAGAGGCACAAGGAGAATTTTTACCAGCAAAGCCCATTAACAGGTCTCAGGAAATAAAAAATATAATCTGGGTAATAAAGTCAATGGAGAAGGCAATGGCACCCCACTCCAGTACTCTTGCCTGGAAAATCCCATGGACGGAGGAGCCTGGTAGGCTGCAGTCCATGGGGTCTCAAAGAGTCAGACACGACTGAGCGACTTCACTTTCAATTTTCACTTTTATGCATTGGAGAAGGAAATGGCAACCCACTCCAGTGTTCTTGCCTGGAGAATCCCAGGGACGGGGGAATCTGGTGGGCTTCCATCTATGGGGTCGCACAGAGTCAGAAACGACTGAAGTGACTTAGCAGCAGCAATAAAGTCTAACCAATTTTTTTCCTTTGTACCTAGTCTAGTTTCTTCTGTTTATGTGGTGCCACATTCAAAGGCCTTGCACTTAGCACTTCAGACCAGAATTCCTAGTGTGAGATGGCTGCACCCACCAATTAAGCTTAGGGGGACATGTCCAGAGATGCTTCACCCAGCACTGCTCTCTGGAGCGTGGGAAACAGCACAACTGCACCTGACTTGCAAGGACTCTGCCTTCTCTCCCTCTGACAAGAATCCTATAAAGCAGCCCCACCTATGGCCTTTCATGGACAGTGTGTATTCTAGAACATGAACTTATACCTCTCCATTTTCTGGTCAAAAAATAAGGTTTCCTTCTGAACAAAACTCAGTCTTGTTATACTGGTCAAATAACACCAGGCAGGAGGATCTTTGTTGGGATCTGACTTGAAAGGATAAGTAACAAAATTTTGGCAAATGCAAAGGGACAGACCTTGACCTTTTTGTCTGCACCTATTCACTGGGCTCTCGGCCCATACTGGCTCCAAGTGGGAGAACAGCAGAGGCTTTGAGAGGTCTGTGTGAGAATGATCAACTCTGATCTTTGGGTAACTCTGAGAGTGTAGAATGGCAGCAGCCTTCAGCCAGATTCAGAGCAACTCTACCCAGGAACCTGATAAGCAGGTGTGGTGCCCATACAGCCTGGCCCCTAGAGACATACGGACTGTTCCCCTTTGAGGAAATCATACTGTGGCATTGCAGGGGATCAGAGACTGAGACTCACTGCCCATCGCCTCTGGGTGGCCTTCCTACAGTACTGGATGACTGGGCACAGAGGGGACCTGTGGACAAAGGGAGGGATGACAGACTTGCCCTTTCTCACTAGTAGTGCTGTCCTCTCGACACCTCCACAGGGTGGTAGAAGCTTTACTCGGTCTTTATGCTCTCCATGCCAACCTCCAGGGGTTAACAGCAGCACTCTCCACAGTCACTTTTGGTTTCGTAAAAGAAAGTGGCCAGTCCCATTAGTCTATAGTGAGATTGGGAAAGGGCCCAGGTAATAAGAACCATCTGACAACATGGAAGAAGGACATTTGATCCAAGTTCAGGGAAAAGCACCAGGGATGCCTGAGTGTGTCCTAAGGTAGGTATGCAACTGGTGACTTGACCTTTTCTAGTCAGCGCTGGTTTCTCTGAAGTGGGATGGGGAGCCCTGAGAGACATTCCCATTATCAGGAAGCCCTGGGAGCTTCTGGCAAGTACAGGAAACATCCACTGCTGGGCCTCTCCTCCCCTGCTGCTTGTGAGACGAATCTTGGGTGTTTCCTTCTCAACTGAGGTTACACAGGCTCCCTCCCTCAGCAATCTGGGGAGTATCCTGTGGAAATCCCTCATGTTTTTAGCTTTTACCTGGTGAGAAGTTCAAAAACTTCTCCTCTTCAGCTGAAAGGAGGGAAGAGAAGACCACCTCCTCCGACAGCTGGGCCACTCCCCAGTGGCCAAGTTGGTCAGGAACTAACGTGGCTAAGCTGCTCTGAGTCAGAGGCAGTCCATCTAACCTCCCATGAGATATTCTGACTGAGGAGGGACTAACCATCCCAAGCACAGTTCATTACAAATTTAAGGGAGACCCTCAATTATATCAGAGCCCATATTATATGCCTCCTATTTTAGTCTTTCAAGAAATCCATTAATAGTTCGGTGCTGGTTCCTAATTTCCGGAATCAGAAAGCTTACTTGGGTCAAATCTTATGGCATTTGAGTGCCACAAAATCACTCCAACTACCTCCTCAGTACTTAGCCTGGGTCTAATCTGGCTGGGAGATGGAAAGTTGGCCCATCCCTAAATTACAACACCATTTTACAATTGGACCTGCTATGCAAGAGACAAAAGACATCAGATAAAATTCCCTACGTACAATTTGTTGTATGTCCTCCTATCAAAACAAAGGCCTTCAAAGGAGATATGGGCACTTCCCTGGTAGTCCAGCAGCTAAGATTTCATGCTCCCAATGCAGGGGGCACAGAACTAGATCCTACATCCAACAACTAAGAGTTCAAATATCTCATCTAAAAAGATCCTGCATGCCACAGCTAAGATCCAGGGTGGCCAAATAAATAAATACTATTTAGAAAAAAAAGATAAATAGATATGCACTCTCCTTCACTGAGATTATATATCTTGATTTGGGCCATAAGCCCAAGGATCCCTCTACATGAAGCATAACTAATTACCAGCAAGGGCCCAACAACCCATCAGGAAAAATACTCCCTTTGAGGCAGATCTTTGAGGGAGAAGTGCTCAGCCAGATATATACCAGTCTAGCACTTCTGATCTGTATAACTGGAAGACTCAGAGAAAGGGGTTGAGGAAATATCTAGAGGGGTTTCCTGAATCTGATCAGGGGAATCTTTCAGACATATGAGCTCACTTGGGCTGACACTCAGAGCCTCCTCCTAATGGGGGAAGAAAAAGCCAGATAAAGAGAACAGAAACAATTCAGGTCAAGCTATTTTGAGACCAGGGAATCAAATGGTCCCAGATAATGAACCCAGCTGGGACCACCCAGGTAATGGAACAAGGTGGAAGACAGAGACTGACCCATTATAAAAATATAATTCTAAAGGGCATCCAGGCAGCCGGAAAGAAAACTGTCGATTAGAATAAGAAAAATGAAATCAATCAGGAACCAACAGAAAACCTTAAGCATTCCTAGAACTCCTCAGGGAATATGTTCAAATCTTCTACCACTGTCTCTGACTCATTGGGAGGGAATGCAATGCTGAGGTCATATCTTATTCCCCAAAGTGTCCCTGACATTAGATGCAGACTTCAGAAATTGGAAATAGAATCAGATACCCCTACCTCACCTACCAGGGTAGCCTACTGTGTATTTCATAACCAAGATATACAGGAAGAAAAGTCAGAGGATAAAAAAACTCAGAGGCAAGCATAACTACTGACTGTTGCCCTCCAAATCAACCAATTACCATGGGAATCTGGACTAACGACGCACAGAGACTCTCAACCCTTGATAAGTGACCCCTAGCCTCCATGGACGGAGAAGGCAATAGCACCCCACTTCAGTACTCTTGCCTGGAAAATCCCATGGACGGAGGAGCCTGGTAGGCTGCAGTCCATGAGGTCACTAAGAGTCAGACACGACTGAGTGACTTCACTTTCACTTTTCTCTTTCATGCACTGGAGAAGGAAATGGCAACCCACTCCAGTGTTCTTGCCTGGAGAATCCCAGGGACAGGGGAGCCTGGTGGGCTGCCATCTACGGGGTTGCACAGAGTCAGACACGACTGAAGCGACTTAGCAGCAGCAGCAGCAGCAGCCCCCATGGAAACATGGATAGCAAGCCAAGGAAACTAGGACCCAATCATTGCACCATATGTAAACCAGAGGGACAATGGAAAGGAGAATACCCTTATCACACCCAAAGGAGAATAGAAATGGCAAATCTTGGCCACTACCCTTCAAGGTATGGTCCAAACAGATGAAGAATGATGAGGCCAGAGGACTCCTAAGCTGGCACTCCAACTGACCCCCAAGAGACACAACTGACATTGGACATAGGGGTTGCTGCTGCTACTGCTAAGTCGATTCAGTCGTGTCCAACTCTATGTGACCCCATAGATAGCAGCCCACCAGGCTCCCCCATCCCTGGGATTCTCCAGGCAAGAATACTGGAGTGGGTTGCCATTTCCTTCTCCAATGCATGAAAGTGAAAATTCAAAGTGAAGTCACTCAGTCTTGTCCAACTCTTAGTGACCTCATGGACTGCAGCCTACCAGGCTCCTCCATCCGTGGAATTTTCCAGGCAAGAGTACTGGACTGGGGTGCCAGTAAGCCTGTTGAATTCTTAGTTGACACCAGTGCAATTTATTCGGTTCTGAACACCAGACCCAGGCAAACTCTGTCACAAGAGTTGTAAAATTATGGAGGTACTGGGGAAGGCTCAAGGAAAGGCATTTGCAGAGCCACTGAAGAATGCAAGTTGGATGAACATACTAACACCCATTTCTTCTTATATGTCCCCAATTGCCCAATAACCCTCTGAGGAAGAGATACTCTTATATAAATTGAAGGCCACCTAATGGGAGACAAACTGGAGATTGGTGTCCCTTTAGACAAAGGTACAAGATGATACCATTAATGACTGAGGACAAACCTCCTGGCTGTAAATCCTGAGGTCTGGGCCCAGGGATGGGTGGGAATAGCTATAGGAGTCTGTTTCATGGTAGTACAAACATGACCCAATAGAAAATAAGGGCTTCTCTCTGTTGGGAGGCTTTATTGGGTATTGCTCCTGTTACACAGAACCTAAATGACCAGGGTCTTATTGGACCATGCCAATCAGCCTGCAATACCCCCATTTTCCTTATAAAGAAACCCAGTGGGGAATACCACATAGTACAGGATCTCAAGGCAGTCAGTGAGGCCACCTAGGATATACACCCAGTGACCCCTAATCTTATACCCTGATGGCTACTCTACTGACACTAGGACCTGGTATTCTGCATTCGATTTAAAAGATGCTATTTTCTGTATTCCATTAGCCCCAAAATCACAAGAATTTTTTGCTTTTGAGTGGCAGAACCCAAACACACAGCAAAAAGAATTCTGCTGAATAACCCTGCCCTAAGTATACAAAAGTTTCTCCACCATCTTTGGGGAATTTTCAGCTAAAGACCTAAAAGATCTACATCTAGAGGAGGGAACTCTCCTCCAGTATGTAGGTGACATTCTGAATCTTCCTCTGACCTTAAGCTCCTTTTCTGAAAAACAACAGAAGTGTGAGCAGGGATATGCAGGCCATGGCAGTGAGGCTCAACATCAGGGAACAGGTTTGCCTACAGGCGAAAGAGCTAGACACCTACATTTTAAGGAAGGCCTGTGACAAACATATCTAAAGTCGTCTGGGGAGAAGACGACTCCCAGGGTATGATCACAGGCACCTGTAATCAACAGGAAGCAGTTACAGAAGATGGACCTTCACCCCTCATCGCCCCTCAAGAGTAAGGAGCAGGACAAAAGACAGAAGAGAGATTTGTCACCAGCAAAGCCCATAACCATTCCCAGGGAATGAAAACAGAATCTAGGTAGTAAAAAAAAGTCTAACCTTTTTCTTCTCCTTTGTGCTTAGTCTAGTTTCTCTTGCTCGTAGGGTGCCACGTGCAGAGGCCTGGCACCCAGAGTTTCAGACCAGAGTTCCCCGTGCAAAATGGTGGCTGTGCCCGCGCCCTCAGCTCAGCAGACTGTGCAGGGAAGCCCTGTGCAGGACACTGCTCAAGATGGCAGCAGCGAGACGCGTGCTGCGCCTGCTCAGTGTGCCATCTTGACTGAAACACAGCTTCACATGAACTCTGAGAACTCCCTCCTCTCTCCCCATTGACAAGATGCCTATAAAGCAGCCCTGCCCTCAGCTGTTCCTTTTCTGTGGGGGAGGGTATGTACCCTAGAGCTCAATCTGGAACCTCTCCATTCTTTGATCAAAGAATGAAGCTTTCTTTTGTGTCTGAGTCAAACTTGGTCTCATTCTACTGGCTTGAACAACACGAGGCGAGAGGATCCCTGTTGGGAACTATCTCCTTGGGAGGGTGGGTAACAGAACTTCTGCCCTGAGTTGATGGCCATTTCCCTTGACTCAGGGCTTCCCTGGTGGCTCAGCTGGTAAAGAATTCGCCTGCAGTGCGGGAGGCCTGGGTTAGATCCCTGGGTTGGGAAGATCCCCTGGAAAAGAGAACGACTACCCACTCCAGTATTCTGGCCTGGAGAATTCCATGGACTAGTCCATGGGGTCTCAAAGAGTCAGACACAACTGAGCAACTTTCACTTTCACTTCCCTTGACTCATGCTCCTCAGTAGAAGAGAGGCACAGCACTATGTAAATATTTATTGAAAGCCTAGGGGCATATAGGAGGCACCACGCTAGGTGTGCTGAAGAACAAACTGAACAGAGACCCTGACTTCATGGTGCATACAGCTTGGAAGACCTAACTTTCATCTCTGTGTGTGCGTGTGTGCGAAGTCACTTCAGTTGTGTCTGACTCTTTGCAACTCCATGGAACATAGCCTGCCAGGCTCCTCTATCCAAGGGATTCTCCAGGCAACAATACTGGAGTGGGTATCCATTCCCTCCTCCAGGGGATCTTCCCGACCCAGGGATTGAACCCATGTCTCTTAAGTCTCCTGCACTGGCAGATGGGTTCTTTATTAGTGCCACCAGAAAAGCCCAACTTCTATCTACACAGATCTCATTCATTCTTAAAGGTTCTCATAGAACCACTCCCAAGTCACTTGCACTCTACAGGCCTCTCCCTCCTTTGATCTCCAATAATCAACATTCTTCACTCTTAGCAGTTCACACAGTCTAAATTCTGGAACAAAACTACCTAAAAGCTACCAGACCCCTTGGAAGCAAAACACCCACAAGCAGAAATTGGAGCAAGAATAATCTTTCTCTTACAGTCAGGAATTTTAACTTGAGGGTACCACTTATGGTGCCCATAAATGCCTGTGGAGGCAAGGGAGAGGATGCAGGTCTGTGAATTACCTAAAATGATATGTAAAATTGTATGTATATGCTGTTTCCTAAGAAAGCATGCCAAGCTTTCATAGGATTAGTAAACAAATACTAGAGTCAAAAAAAAGTTAAGATCTTTGTTTTATTAGGTTTTAAGCAGTTATGTGGGACTTCTGGTGGCTCAGTCAGTAAAGAATCTCCCTGCAATGCAGGAGACCTGGGTTTGATCCCTAGGTTGGGAAGATCTCCTGGAGGAGGGCAAGGCAACCCACTCCAGTATTCTTGCCTGGAGAATCCCCATGGACAGAAGAGCCTGGCAGGCTGCAGTTCATGGGGTTGCAAAGAGTCAGACACAACTGAGCAACTAAGCACAGAATAACACAAGCAGCTATGTTACTTTCTCAATCATAAAAGTTAGCCTGGGTGTCCATTCTTACTTCAGCTCTACTTTTTAACAACAAAGAATGTAATTTTCAGAAATATCTTATTTTTTCTTTTTAAGTGCCATTGAAAATTTTAAATGTGAAGTCCAATGGAGGTCATGATAAAGATTTCTACCTATTTTAATATGTAAATTGCCCAAGGGCTTAAGCTAACTCACTATCACTTTGTACTACATTGTGGAGGAGCAACTTGGGCACATAAATAGAATGAGTGGTAATTAATTCTCACAAGTTATAGTGAGAATCATAGCCATTAGTGCCAAAAGCTAAAGCTGAAAATTATTGAAATATGTGTCTAATAGAACTGCCTTATCACTCTCTGTTTCTGCCATTTGATACTTACATTACATTCAGACCACCAAAAACAGACCTCAATTTTCAAGAAAGAAATGGCTAGAAAAACCAAAAAAAATCCCACAAATTCTGTCTTATAGTTGAAACTGTTAGTAGCTCAGTTGTATCCAGCTATTTGTGACCCAATGGACTGTAGCCTCCAAGTTCCTCTGTCCATGGGATTCTCCAAGCGAGAACACTGGAGTGGGTAGACATGCCTTTCTCCAGGGATCTTCCCGACCCAGGGATCAAACCTGGGTCTCCTGCATTACAGGCAGATTATGTACCATCTGAGCTACCAGGGAAACATTGCTAAATACCTTTCACACTCTAGCTGGCATGCAGAAACAGCTGTAGAAGTAATACACATTTCTTGGTTGGGGTGGGGGGAGCCTTCAATAAATATCTAAAACAATGACTAAATACTTTCCCCTTTAGATCACAGTTGCAAATACCTAGATAGAGAAGGAAGAGAAAACAACCTTCAGTTCTATAGTTGCCTTCTGGCATTTTCTATTCTGTGTGCAATCAGAGTGTGTAAGGAGAAATAATAAATCTGGAAAGTTAAATAAAATCTTTGAAACTCAAACTGATACAGGAGGAAGGATGCAGGTAGGTTTAAACGAAGAGAGGAAATGATTCTAAAAATGAAATTCCTGAAGAAAAACACTGCAAAACAGTGCAAATAATAATAGTTTATGGTTTTTAAGTAAGGGATATTATATAAAGTTAAAAATTAGATGCAACAGAAATTTTCATGTTAGCCTTTATGACACTCCTTGAGTATCAGCCATGGCATCACGTTGTTCTTATTGTACAGATGAAACAGAATGGGAAGCAATAGGCCTGAGATAGAACAGACTAATAACAGAAGGAAAACTAGAGCCAATTGATAAATACACATTTACTTCACAGAGATATTGTTGCAAATTCCCTCAGAAACACAAAATGCCACAATAACAGATGTCTTTCAAGGTGAGTACTATTAAGGAAAGCTAGTGCAGTCTTCCACATTATAGTCTTTAAAACTTTAAAGAAGATAGCTGCTTGGATCTTGTAATCCAAAGTACAGTATTCATAATTAGAAATGAGAAAACTAATATTCTTCAGTTTTTACAATTTATGATTGCATTTTAAATCCTTGTTTCCTTTGTGATCACTATGTAATCCATACCTTTTAATTTTGGGGGTTGTATAAATGAAGTATAGAGCAATTCAGGAACAAAACAGCAAATTAACACTGGGCAGCATTCATCATATAATGATTTTCAGAAAGATCTGCTAAATGATATAAATTCAGTGAAACAGAGGTGTTTAAAGACTAACTGGATTTATTCACTGGTTCCATTAAAGAAAAGTGGATGGTTAAGCAAAAACACTTTTCTTTCACTTTCTCTTCCTTTTTTGAACCATTTAATAGTTAGATCAATTGTGCACATCACGACTTATAAAGCAATGTAAAAAAAAGAGCGTCAATCATAAGCTAAAGGGAGTAGAGGTTTAAAGGTAATATCTGAGAAGGGAAACTAAGAGGTGAAGTTAAGAATTAGAGAAACCAACACCTTATATAATATATTACCAGGCAGAGCCAAGCGTAACAGAAAGAACTGGAGGAAGATGACAGGGAGGAGAGATTACATAAAATACTAATGTGCCCCCAGGGTACTGGAACTAAATGGTGAACAGCATGTCTAGATAAGCTGCATAGAGTTCATTGTAAATTTGGAGTTCAGGGTATAAGATGACATGAATAAAGAGATAAGTGCCTGCGTACCCAAGCTGATGACAAATATGTTTGCAGGCATTCCTGCCGGGGCTTGGAGAATACACTGATTACCCATGGTTCCCCGGAGGCCTAAAAAACTTCATTTATTGCAGAGGAAGTATGCTGGGTACCTTGGTCACCTCTAGGACCAGTGCCATTAACCAGTGCTGTTATCATTATTTACTGGGCTCTTTCTCTGATCCACACCATAGCTGTTTCCAGGTTTGTAATTATCTCCATCTACTTGATTTACCTCTCCTGCCATTTAACTGCTTCAAGTCTTCAGGGAAACAATTATCAAATCCCTATCCCAAAATGCTAAATGATCCCTCAGGAACTGAAAAAAGTTATCACAGATTACCTTTATGAAGCAAGCGATATGTTCCCTAGCTACCCATAGAAATAGGTACAGGAGAGTCCCAGTGTATACCTTGACAGTCATTCACAAGTGCATTCATTTATTTAGTGAATTAAAATGTACTGAGCACCAACCATACATTAGAATCTGTGACACTGGAGATATAAAACTGAAAAGCAAGTCCCTCCCCTAAAGGAGCTCCCAATCTGGAGAGGAGAGAGATTCACTAACTGTTGGGTAGGGACCCAGAACAGGTTGGTAGCACTGATAAGAATACAGGGAGAATCAGAATAGGATAGGACAAGGAAAGTATTATCAGGCTGTCTTTTAAGGGATGGGTAGAAATTTGACTGGAGAATAAATATATTGAAGGCACACCAAAAAGAGCCCATAAAATTTTAGTTATAGTGAAAAATTAAATTATCAAAATCATCATTCTATCATTTCTTCATCTCCATTCATCATATTCTTTTGGCATTTGTTTCATATAATTTTAAAGTGGTATCATAAACATTGACTATGCCAAAGCCTTTGACTGTGTGGATCATAATAAACTGTGGAAAATTCTGAAAGAGATGGGGATACCAGACTACCTGACCTGCCCCTTAAGAAACCTGTATGCAGGTCAGGAAGCAACAGTTAGAACTGGACATGGAACAAGAAACTGGTTCCAAACAGGAAAAGGAGTACATTAAGGCTGTATATTGTCACCCTGCTTATTTAACTTATATGCAGAGTACATCATGAGAAACGCTGGGCTGGAGGAAGCACACACTGGAATCAAGATTGCTGGGAGAAATATCAATAATCTCAGATATGCAGATGACACCACCCTTATAGCAGAAAGTGAAGAACTAAAGAGCTTCTTTTTTTTTAATCTCAGTTTTATTTATTTATTTTACTTTACAATATTGTATTGGTTTTGCCATACATTGACATGAATCTGCCATGGGTGTACATGTGTTCCCCCTCCTGAAACACCCTCCCCCCTCCCTCCCCATACGATCCCTCTGGGTAATCCCAGTGCACCAGCCAGGAGCACGCTGTATCATGCATCGAACCTGGACTGGCGATTCGTTTCACATATGATAATATACATGTTTCAATGCCATTCTCCCATATCATCCCTCCCTCGCGCTCTCCCACAGAGTCCAAAAGACTGTTTTATACATCTGTGTCTCTTTTGCTGTCTCACATACAGGGTTAGCATTACCATCTTTCTAAATTCCATATATATCCGTTAGTATACTGTATTGGTGTTTTTCTTTCTGGCTTACTTCACTCTGTATAATAGGCTCCAGTTTCATCCACCTCATTAGAACTGATTCAAATGTATTCTTTTTAATGAGTAATGCTCCATTGTGTATATGTACCACAGCTTTCTTATCCATTTGTCTGCTGATGGACATCTAGGTTGCTTCCATGTCCTGGCTTTTATAAACAGTGCTGCGATGAACATTGGGATACACATGTCTCTTTCAATTCTGGTTTCCTCAGTGTGTATGCCCAGCAGTGGGATTGCTGGGTCATATGGCAGTTCTATATCCAGTTTTTTAAGGCATCTCCATACTGTTCTCCATAGGCTGTACTTGTTTGCATTCCCACCAACAGTGTTAGAGGGTTCCCTTTTCTCCACACCCTCTCCAGCATTTATTGTTTGTAGACTTTTGGATAGCAACCATTCTGACTGGTGTGAAATGATACCTCATTGTGGTTTTGAATTTCTTGATGAAAGTGAAAGAGGAGAGTGAAAAAGTTGGCTTAAAGCTCAACATTCAGAAAACAAAGATCATGGCATCTGGTCCCATCACTTCATGGGGAATAGATGGGGAAACAGTGGAAACAGTGTCAGACTTTATTTTGGGGGGCTCCAAAAGCACTGCAGATGGTGATTGCAGCCATGAAATTATAAGATGCTTACTCCTTGGAAGGAAAGTTATGACCAGCCTAGACAGCATATTAAAAAGTAGAGACATTACTTTGTCAACAAAGGTCCATCTAGTCAAGGCTATTGTTTTTCCAGTAGTCATGTATGGATGTGAGAGTTGGACTATAAAGAAAGCTGAGCGCTGAAGAACTGACGCTTTTGAACTGTAGTGTTGAAGAAGACTCTTCAGAGTCCCTTGGACAGCAAGGAGATCCAACCAGTCCATCCTAAATGAAATCAGTCCTGGGTGTTCATTGGAAGGACTGATGTTGAAGCTGAAACTCCAAAATTTTGGCCACCTGATGGGAAGAGTTGATTGATTTGAAAAGACTTTGATGTTGGGAAAGATTGGAGGCAGGAGGAGAAGGGGCTGACGGAGGATGAGATGGTTGGATGTTATCACTGACTCAATGGTCACGAGTTTGGGTAAACTCCCAGAGTTAGTGATGGACAGGGAGGCCTAGCATGCTGTGGTTCATGGGGTCGCAAACAGTCAGACACGACTGAGCAACTGAACTGAATAAACATTATTGGCATCACAGAGTAGAAGTGGCCCACTCACCCCATGTATCACTCTAACCCAGTTCGTCTTATCAATATCACTCAGTTTTATCACTTCATGCAGCTGAGAGAGTGACATCCCTGCACCACGCTCTGCCTGTCTGATAAACACTATGCTTCTGCTTTCCTCTGCATTCCTGCCATGATCCTGCACAACAACTCTGATTTCAGTCTTATTCTCTTCTCCTCATGACTAAAAAGGAAGAAAAGTAGAAGAAAAGAGCTTTGTTACTTTGTGTAACATTGGATTAGGGCTTCCTCATGAATATATTGTTATCCACCTAGGTCAGCCACCCTAACCAAATCTGAAAGACTTTTATGATTTTTTTTTCTCAATCTTTTATCTCAGTCTGCATGTAACAAGTGATATTCAGGTTGGTGGGGGAGCAGGTTCTGAAAAACATGGTCCTCAAATTTTGGAGGGGAAGTAAAAGACCTTCAGTAATTTTTCATGGTCACAAGCACTAGGTACACAAATAGCACTAGATGACTGAGGTGTAGGGTACAAATAATGCCCAGTTGCTAGCATGATAACTATAATCCTATCCCATTCTCTCCCAGTGGGGCCTTCCCTGGTGGCTCAGATGGTAAAGCATCCACCTGCAATGCGGCAGACTGGGGTTTGAGCCCTGGGTGGGGAAGTGTCCCTGGAGGAGGGAATGGCTACCACTCCAGTGTCCTTGCATGGCGAATTCCATGGACAGAGCAGTCTGGTGGATTACAGTCCATGGGATGGATCCCAAAGAGCCAGACATGACTGGATGACTAACTTTCCCCTTTTTTTCCTCTCCCAACTCAAAAACCATGTTTAAAAAGATATAAATCAGGGTGATTTTATATAGATAATCATGACTCTACCATAATTAATTTATAGTTAACTTACTCAAAAAACACCAGCATTTTAAACATGAATAATATTATCTATTATTAGAGCCATCTCTCCAGTGGTTATTACCTGCTCAGCTGCCTGACACCATTGCTGGTTGTGCGAGCTACACTAGCTGTCCTAGGAGACAGAATGCCGCTTTGTTAGACCTTGTTTATGCATTCTGGTGTCTTTCTAATCTAAATGCTTTATCTGCCTTTCTAGATTTTGAACAGTGAGCAGCACATGCTTTACATCTTGGTCAGAGGATGGCAGAGTGGCCTCTTCATTAAAAGAGAGGAATGAAAGGCAGAGTAAGGGACAAGGAGAGCAGAGCTAAAGTTTAAAACTCTTCACCATTTCCTCTCTCATTCAAAAGGAGAGTAAGAAGGTGGTTAGAGAGGAGCAGAAAGAGTTTACAAGTATTGAACGCTTTCAGTTCAGTTCAGTTCAGTTCAGTCGCTCTTTGCGACCCCATGAATCGCAGCACGCCAGGCCTCCCTGTCCATCACCAACTCCCAGAGTTCACTCAGACTCGCGTCCATCGAGTCAGTGATGCAATTGTCAAAATTACTCTACAAAATAGGTGGTGTTATTATCCCATTTTACACTCTTGTGAGAAGTTAGTAACTTGACCAAGCACACAGAGTCAATGAATAGGAGAGCCTTGCACCCTAACCTTTCTGGCTCCAAGCATCATTCTTTAAAAGCCGTCCACCTGGAGGACATTTTTCCTTGACAAGAGTCAGCAACTAGGCTCCAGTCTGCCAGGTTATTTTGGTTACTTCGATATTATGAAGTCTTGCATGGCTTCATATCTCTAGTAAGATCCCAAAGGGAGGGGGTCCGGGGGTCAGCTCAATTCCTGTTACTCATTTGCGTGTTGACTACTCTCACAACTTCACTCTAATCAGTAGGCTTGCATTCTCCTACCACAGGGCTTCCCTGGTGGCTCAGATGGTAAAGAAATCTGTCTGCAATGCAGGAGACCCGGGTTCAGTCCCTGGGTTGGCAAGATTCCTTGGAGAAGGGAATGGCACCCCACTCCAGTATTCTTGCCTGGAGAATTCCATGGATAGAGGATCCTGGCAGGCTACTGTCCATGGGGACAGCTCTTCACTATCCAACAAGTCCCAAATAGGCTGAAGCTACTTTCATTAATATTAATAGGTAAATAACTAAAAACCCAGATAGGTTTATGTTTGCATCAAAACTACTAGATTCATTTTTGTTTTATAAAAATAATCAGTATAGGGACTTCCCTGGTGGTCCAGTGGTTAAGAATCCACCTGCCAAAGGAAGGGACACAAGTTCGATCCCGAGTCTGGGAAGATTCCACATGCCACGGAGCAACTAAGCCCATGCTCCACAACTACCGAGCCTGAGCTCCTAGAGCTTGTGCGCCACAACTAGGGAAGCCAACTCAATGAGAAGCCCGAGCTCTGCAGTGAAGAGCAGCCAGCCCCCACTAGCTGCAACTAGAGAAAGCCCCATGCAGCTATGAAGACCTAGAGCAGCCAGCAGTAAATAACTAAATAAAAATTTTTTAAAAATCAGTATACATGAATATTTTTAGTTGAAAAAATTTAAATCTATTGTTTCTACTATAATTGCTATACTTTCACTACATTAAGGCAAGAATAACCTCTAAATGTTCGTGTTTACTTGCTTGAATTAGACTTCTAAAGTCTTTACAAAGTTCTTCAAATAGCTTTGATGAATAAGCAAACAATTCATTTTTTTCATATTTCTGAAAATTTAATGAAAATGAGTTTTTATAAATATATAGTGTATTTTTTCTAAAAAGCAAAATGTCTTTTACTGAGTTGTCAAATACATATTTTTATTATATTTATGTGTGTGCAATAGAGAAACACATGGCCCATGGAGCCAGAATGTAAGGATTTGAAATTTCACTCTGCCCATTTTTTAGCAGAAAGGAAAGTTATTTGACTTCTCTGAATTTCAGTTAATTAAGCTAATATTTAGAACAATGTCTGGTATGTATCCAATAAGTCTTAGCTGTTATAAACCTGGAGGGAGGGGGTAACTGCTCCAAGCAGTCCCTCTAATTTAATTGGGAATTTCTGTAAAGCAAGAATACCTAATCTACAAATTGCCTCCAAATGTAATGAAATTTTAATACTAACTTAACAATTAATGAAGATGATATAATAGTACACTCTGGAGATACTTAATTAAACATTTATTGTTTCAATATTGCAGCTTTTGGTATTCTGAGCACAGTTTTTTATTTTTTTCTGTCTAGCTCTTGAATACTTATTTTTATTGGCCCTTGAAATGTCATATACTAAGTATTTGTAGTGCTTGATGGATAAGATGGTCTTTGCCAAAGTAAATGGGACAGCTTTGAAGGCTCCAAATTTCTTTCTGTGATAGTCTGCCTCTTGGAGAACATTTGTTCTCAGCAAGAGTTTGGTAAGGTTTCTAGAAGTTTTGGAAAGGTTACTAAACTGGGATTCAAAGATAGAACAGTAAAGTAAAATCCCAGGTATCACTGATGAGCCAAAATTCTAAAACTACTTTTGCCTAAATTCAGAGTTTATACCAAAACCTACGCTGAAGCTGGCCCTGCATTCAAACATAAATAGGAGAAAGAATGATTTAGTAGAGGGTTGGAACTGGCACTGATCCAAGAAGGAATATCTTCTTTAATAAACTGGGACTATATCTTGACATACATAGTTATCATGTCATTTTAATTTTCCAAATGGCATTGCAAAACCAAAGGTGGGTAAAACTGATACCTTAGCACAAGCCAAGGCAAAAGTACTAAACTACCAATAGTGATTGTATTTTTCACCTCCATTCAATCCGAGAAAAAGAAAAAGAAGGAATACAAGAAAAAGCCAGTTTAGCTCTAGAACGATGATGAAGCAGTAAAATTTTACATTTTATTAAATTTAAACCTTCAGTATGTCTTTTTAATATTAAGTGTGATGTAATGTGAAGTACCCATAAAGCACTTCTGCTGCTTACGGAAATATAATTGTCTCCAGGGAAAGTACTTATTTGAGTTACAAATAAGCTGCTTTTTTCATGGAACATCATTTTGAAAGAAAAACTGGCAGCCAACTATGGTATTCATACTTGGGTATTTGGCAAGCATTTTTGAAGAAAAAAAAATGGATGTAGAGAGCCTATCACTTCAAGAAAAACAACTAAAAAGCTTAATAAATTTGAAGTTTTGCAAGCTAAAATTAAAATTTTAGAAAATTTTATCTGCCACCACGAGCTTGGCCTGTTGCCAATACTTAAAGACTTTTCTGGTGAGATTGGTGGGATATTAATGAACATGATATTTGGATATTATGTAATAAAATGAGCTACCATTTGAAAGATCTGCATTATTCAGTGAATCATTACTTTCCAAATGATCAATGCATGATATTACACATCTATTAAAAATGGAAGATAGACCAGTGAATTTTAATGTAACAGTATTATTCTGGTCTAAGATTACACATTGTACTTCTAATCAATTATCATTTGTCAAATTTTAGTGGTGTAGAAAGAATAAAAGCTTTAATTAACTGAAAAGGTCATTAAAATATCCTCTCCATTTATGTATATATGTGAGGCCATATTTTCTTCATTTACTTCAACCAAAACAACATATGACAACAGATAAAATGCAGAAGTTGATATGAGAATCAAGGTTCAGTTCAGTTCAGTCACTCAGTCGAGTCTGACTCTTTGCAACCCCATGGACTGCAGCATGCCAGGTCTCCCTGTCCATCACCAACTCCCAGAGTTTACTCAAACTCTTGCCCATCAAGTTGGTGATGACATCCAACCATCTCATCCTCTTTCGTTCCCTTCTCCTGCCCTCAGTCTTTCCGTCTTTCCCAGCATTAAGGTCTTTTCAAATGAGTCAGCTCTTCACATCAAGTGGACAAAATATTGGAGTTTCAACTTCAACATCAGTCCTTCCAATGAACACCCAGGACTGATCTCCTTCAGGATGGACTGGTTGGATCTCCTTGCAGTCCCAGGGACTCTCAAGAGCCCTCTCCAACACCACAATTCAGAAACATCAATTCTTTGGCAGTCAGCTTTCTTCATAGTCCACTCACATCCATATATGACTACCGGAAAAACCATAGCTTTGAGTAGATGGACCTTTGTTGGCAAAGTAATGTCTCTGCTTTTTAATATGCTGTCTAGGTTGGTCAATAACTTTTCTTCCCAGAGCAAGGGTCTTTTAATTTCATGGCTGCAATCACCATCTGCAGTGATTTTAGGGCCCCTAAAAATAAAGCCTGTCAGTGTTTCCACTGTTTCCCTTTCTATTTGCCATGAAGTGATGGGACCAGATGCCATGATCTTAGTTTTCTGAATGTTGAGTTTTAAGCCAACTTTTTCACTCTCCTCTTTCACTTTCATCAAGAGGCTCTTTAGTTCTTTATTTCTGCCTTAAGGGTGGTGTAATCTGCATATCTGAGGTTATTGATATTTCTCCTGGCATGTCTTCTATTAATTCATGCATTTAAAACATTTGCAAATATACAAACAATGCCATGGTTTTCATGATTTTTCTTTTGGAAGATATAATTACTTTTTCATAAAAATATGTCATATATGTTAACATGTATTGGGTTTACTTTTCTAATGAATTAATATCAAGATTTACTTAGTTTTCATCTCTAATATGGAATATTGAGTGATAATAATTCATAAACAAAAGTTCTGTGGTGCTCAATTTTTAAAAGTGAAAAAGAGTCCTGTGACCCAAACTTTGAGAGTTATAGCCCTAAGGTTAAAGAAATTCTAGACGAGCAGCCATTATGACATCAGCTTCAGGTCAGCCTATAAAGGATTCCACACAATTGCTCAGTAAAGGATTCCACACACAGCTCTCCAGCTGAACTGCGCTATAAGGAGCTAACCATAGAAGAGGGCCTGCTATTGTCCTTGATGTTCTCCATAGGACATTCAACAATGTCACCGGGAAAGATACCCAACAAAGAGTAAGAGAAAAACCATTTCATTCTTCAATTTCTTTGCTTCTTTCTTTGATTTTGGTCAGGTTTCCCAACACTTTGTCTCTTGTTTCATTATGAAAGATGTACAAACTTCAAGCCAAAAGGGTAAAAGCTGCTGCTGGGCAGATGTGGAATTCAAATTTCTCCAAGATCAGACAATCTCTTAAAAATGCTTACCACAAAAAATGTAAGAATCAGTATCTGAATTCAACCAGATGTCCAGCTATGACTTCCCATGATTGTGATCAAGAGGACCTTAATGCTGATGAAGAAATGAATCTTCTAGTAATGCTCCAAGATATTAAAACCACCCAGCTTGAACTCCTCAGCCAAATGACTGGCATGATCTGTGCATTATCAAAAATCCAGGAAAAGACTGACTGCTGTCAGAAGCAGATGGAAGTACTGGAAACCAAAATGAATGTTAATGAAAATAAACAGTGTACAGCAGCTAAAGACATCATCTCCATGAAGGAAGACATCGATGCTTTAAAGAAGAAGGTGACGGAACTGGGAAACCAGAATTCTTGCTCCAATGTACATTGTTTAGAGGTTCTGGATGGAGAAAAGGGTAAAGAGATCATAGAACTTCTTCACAAAGTCACCCAACCAGAAACTCTGAAGAACACACTGACCTCTACAGATTTGGAAATCTCTTCAGCAGAACCAGAGAAAGTGCTCAGTTGTCCTAAGTCCACTGATCATCTTAAGGAAAAAACAATATCTCCTCAGATTAAAGCTCTGAAGAAAAGTGACTATCAAAATGCATTAAGAAGCTTTCAAAAAGCAAAGTCAAACATTTATATCTACCCAGACTTTAATACATGGATCAAGCTAACTTTTGTCCATGGAGGAAAGTGGAGATTTTTCCTCAGCGCAACCAAGTTAGAGGAATTCATCCAGTGGCTTCTTTCCAGGCCAACCCTCCTTCCTGAGGAACCACAAGTCATAACCCAGAAGTATTGTCTTTTCACTGGGCCTATCACAAGCTTGACCACCATCTGTGTCTCTGTTTTCAACTACATTTATTGTCTTTTTGGTTCCTCAAAAGAGGAAGTAACTCGACTATAGAGTAATTTTCTGCTTTGCTTGGTACAAAATAAATGTCACCTGGCCATGCCAAGCATTCACGTGTCTTAGTGGTTGCTGTGAACTCCTTGGTAGTAAAGTTAGCTCACTGTGGGTTGGCTGCCTGCAAAGTTTCTTTACGTCTACAGTAAGTTGAGGCATATCATCGCATTAGACAATTGTGATGCATTTTCTGTCAAGTTTCTTATTTTCCCAAGAGCAATTCATGAGGACTCCTCCAGTGCCCATTTCATAGATAACTGGAAACAAAGAATAAAGGGGTCCAAAATGAGAAACACTTTCAGTAGCCCCCACTATTGTCTTAGTGGCCTCTGCAGATGAGATCTGTGACACAGAGACAGACTCTACCAACAAAATTTTAAATAGCATAGAGTGCAAAAGATAACACGGACAAAGTTAGAGCTATAAAAATGTAAGGCACTGAAAGGACAAGGTGCCTTATATTTATTTATTCCAAAATAGGGATTTTTCTTTCAGTTTCATCTCTATCAAACAATTGGAAAAGGGGGAAAAGCTGAATATGGTATTGGGTTGTTTGGTTTTTGGTTTTTTTTTTTCACATTTTCATGAAATGAGACAAATGCCGTATCTTACAGGTTTGACACAGAGGAAAAGGCAAAATCCAAGGATGGATTTGTGAACTAAGTTAAATCTTGACACTATACCACCATAGAATCTTATATGACAAAGTCTTTTTTTTTTTTCTTCAGATGAACCATATAAATACTACACATCCAGGGTGGACTTCATTCCTGGACATAATAGGTGGTTGCCATTGTAATGTAATTTTTCTAAATATCATGCTGCTGCTGCTGCTAAGTTGCGTCAGTCGTGTCCGACTCTGTGCGACCCCATAGACGGCAGCCCACCAGGCTCCTCCGTCCCTGGGATTCTCCAGGCAAGAACATTGGAGTGGGTTGCCATTTCCTTCTCCAAAATATCATGCTAATCAACTGCCAAAAAAAGAAAAAAAAAGTTTCCTTCACCACTAGTTAGTAAATGAAATCTACCAGCAGAGAATCTGCAAGTATTCTTGGCAAATGTACTATTTTAAACTACTCTCAGTTAATCATTTGAAAGAGGGCTTTGGCAGTTAGCAAAGAACAACCATTTCAAATGAGGAAAAAGCAGCTAAGGTGAGTATAGAAGAAACTAAGGGAGAAGTAGGCTAGGAAGACACAACATTGTCTGGAGCCAGTCTGGTAACAATTATACAGTACAACTTTTTCATTTACAAATGCATTTTATTTGACCTTTCTTTACAAATGTACAGATAAGATGTAAACAAAAATAACTGAAAATATGTCAGTATGTGATAGGGGCAGCATGGATCATCCTACCATCAGTTCAGCTCAGTCACTCAGTTGGGTCCGACTCTTTGTGACCCCATGGACTGCAGCACACCAGGCTTCCCTGTCCATCACCAACTCTTGAAGTTTACTCAAACTCATGTCCATTGAGTATGTGATACCATCCAAACATCTCATCCTCTGTCGTCTCATTCTCTTCCTGGCTTCAATCTTTCCCAGCATCAGGGTTTTTTCCAGTCAGTCAGTTTTTCGCACCAGATGGCCCAAGTATTGGAGTTTCAGCTTCAGCATCAGTCTTTCCAATGAATATTCAGGATTGATTTTCTTTAGGATGGACTGCTTTGATCTCCTTGCAGTCCAAGGGACTCTCAAGAGTCTTCTCCAACACCACAGTTGAAAAGCATCAATACTTTGGCACTCAGCTTTCTTTATAGTCCAACTCTCATATCCATACATGACTACTAGAAAAACCATAGCTTTGACCAGACAGACTTTTGTTGGCAAAGTAATGTCTCTGCTTTTTAATATACTGTCCAGGTTTGTTATAACTTTTCTTCCAAGGAGCAAGTTTAATTTCATGGCTGCAGTCTTTTAATTTCATCCTATCATATACCTACTTAAAACAAGGATATCTATTAAATAGGTAACAGTGCTAACGAAGGTCTAACAGTGCTAACAAAGTAAAATACCATTCCGGTAAAGGCAGCAAAAAACTCTCTCTCTCTCTACTGACTACCAGAGATATCCTTAAAGAACAGTTGAGCTCTAGCCGCGCCCACTGGATGTGCCCCTCACATCAGAGTAACTAGGGAAGGTCTGCCATGACTCAGGCAGAGGACCTCACAAGCAGCTTCTGGGAGAGTAAGAAGTGACTCAGCTTGTATTTCCTGGGTAATCTGAGCCTCTATATTAATGCACACTTTCACTTTTGCTCCCCTAGGTGCCCCCTTAGCACTTGTCTAACGTTTCTAGACAGGAAAAGAGTTTAGGTTAAAAGCCTGGAATCAGAAGACCTCAGTTCTGAACGGTCTTAAATTTTATACTCACGAGCTTTATAGTTTCTCATCTATCTTTTTTTTTTGTCATCTATAAAAAGGGAATCATTATATTTGTTCAGTAAGGAACAGTGGAGGGTAAAAGAAAAAGTAGAAGACATTCCCTGTGTAGACACATAATGTCCAACGGGACAAGCAAAAGACATATACACGACTCTAAGGTATGACAGATGGTCAGCAAAGAGCAATATAAAAAGTGTTGCTATCAGAGGAGAAAGAAGGTTGAGGGGCCTTGTAGTAAGGAGGTAAAGGGGAGGGCAGTGGTGTAGTAAGGAGAGGGTGGTGAGGGGTGTACCAGGCAGAAGGAAAAACGAAAGCACAGGAGTGGGTAGGGAACATGGGAAATAAAAGCCACAAGGCACTTGATAAATGTAACGTTCTGACAGGCTATCATTCCAACTCTTCTATGGATCTCATTTTTCTCTTCAGGGATACCCACTATGTTCATTTTAACCTGTTTTGTACCTACATACGGATGTTAGAGAAGAAGAAAGTGAGAAGGATACCACCTGATTTTCTCAGGATCTCAAAATTTCCCTAACGATGACTGTCTTGTTAATTCCCAAAAGTTCCCTGTGAGGAAAGAGGATTTTGCTCTTGAGTCAGTTATTTATTATCATCACCTAGACAAGCTCTCACCTGACTCCTTAAAATTATAACTCAATTTGAAACTACATGTAAAAAAATAATTGCTTTCAAATTAACCTGCCCCTCAGCCTACTCACCTCCATCTCACTTGGCTCAGAGGAAGTGATGCCTCTCTTGTCCACCTTCCTCCTCCAGTGCCTCGTAGGGACTTAACCAGTTACTACTGTTCTTTCTTCCAGGTTAATCACCAACTCCCAGTTCTTTGTGCTCAGCTTATAGCAGTGTCTGTTTGCTTCGTTCCTGTGTTCCCCTCTTCTTTTGCTGATCTCCCATCATACTGTTTGAGAGCCCACCTGCCTGTCCGCACCTCCTCCTCGCCCACTCTTTCCACAGCTCTTAGAATCAAGTCTTCCAAGCTCTCTCTTCTGGTCCTCTTCCCACCACTCTGGCAGATCCTCCTCAGTTTCTTAGATGATTCCTCTGCCACTAATTCCCTTAAAATACTGATGCTTCACTTTAATCATTCCCAAGTCAAAGGAGTCCTAACCCAGCCTCTCCTGGGACATCTTCAGCTTTAGTTCCAACTGACTACTTATCTTCTCCACCTGGAAGAGTCTCAAACTCTACTTCCTAAAATTAACCTTAGGAGCTCTTCTTTCCTATGATTCAAACCTATTTCTCTTCCAGTATCCTTTTTATTAACGGCATCCCAGTGCAAACTATCAACATCACCAAACTGGAAATTACTCTCATCTTCTCCTTTACTTGCTATACTAATCATCAAATATTTCCTTGTTTCTTTTCCAACAATTCGTGGAATCTATCCTCTGTCTCTGTCCCCACTTCTGTTTTGGTTCAAGCCATCAGTTCAGTCAGTTCAGTTCAGTCATTCAGTCGTGTCCAACTCTTTGCAACCCCATGGACTGCAGCATGCCAGGCCTCCATGTCCAACACCAACTCCTGCAGTTTACTCAAATGCATGTCCATCGAGTCGGTGATGCCATCCAACCATCTCATCCTCTGTCATCTCCTTCTGCTCCAGCCTTCAATCTTTCCCAGCATCAGGGTCTTTTCCAATGAGTCAGTTCTTCATATCAGGTGGCCAAAGTATGGGAGTTTCAGCTTCAACATCAGTCCTTCCAATGAACACCCAGGACTGATCTTCTTTGGGATGGACTGGTTGGATCTTCTTGCAGTCCAAGGGACTCTCAAGAGTCTTCTCCAACACCACAGTTCAAAAACATCTACTTTTTGGCACTCAGCTTTCTTTATAGTTCAACTCTCATATCCATACATGACTATTGGAAAAACCATAGCTTTGACTAGACAGACCTTTGTTGGCAAAGTAATGTCTCTGCTTTTTAATATACTGTCTAGGTTGGTCATCACTTTTCTTCCAAGGAGCAATGGTCTTTTAATTTCATGGCTGCAGTCATGATCTGCAGTGATTTTGGAGCTCCAAAAAATGAAGTCTGTCATTGTTTCCACTGTTTCCCCATTTGCCATGAAGTGATGGGACTGGACACCATGATCTTAGTTTTTTGAACGTTGAGCTTTAAGCCAACTTTTTCACTCTCCTCTTTCACGTTCATCAAGAGGCTCTTTAGTTCTTCTTCACTTTCTGCCATAAGGGTGGTGTCATCTGTATATCTGAGGTTATTGATATTTCTCCCAGCAATCTTGATTCCAGCCTGTGCTTCCTCCAGCCCAGCGTTTCT
>SJYQ01071759.1:138488-162604 GCA_006410935.1 Redunca redunca
CAAGGAGATCCAACCAGTCCATTCTGAAGGAGATCAGCCCTGGGATTTCTTTGGAAGGAATGATGCTAAAGCTGAAACTCCAGTACTTTGGCCACCTCATGCGAAGAGTTGATTCACTGGAGAAGACTTTGATGCTGGGAGGCATTGGGGACAGGAGGAGAAGGGGACGAGAGAGGATGAGATGACTGGATGGCATCACTGACTCAATGGACGCAACTCTGAGTGAACTCCGGGAGTTGGTGATGGAGAGGGAGGCCTGGTGTGCTGCGATTCATGGGGTCACAAAGAGTCGGACACGACTGAGTGACTGAACTGAACTGAACTAGTGTCCTTATTCCTAAAATAAAAATAATAATCATAAGTTATTGCCAGGCATTTTGATGATGATTATATGAAGCTCTTAGCAATCTAATTGACATACAGTAAGTGTGAAATAAATGGTATGTATTTATTAAGAAGTTACTTCATCCTCATCCTTCCATGATAAATTTACATGCAAACCACCATCCAATTACATGAATGTCTTGCGTGTATGTGTGCTCAGACGCTTCGGTCGTGTCTGATTCTGTGAGACTCTATGGACTGTAGCCTTCCAGGCTCCTCTGTGCATGGGATTCTCCAGGCAAGAATACTAGAGTGGGTTGCCATTCTCACCTCCAGGGGAATCTCCCCAACCCAGCGATCCAACCCTTGCCTCTTATGTCTCCTGCATTGGCAGGCCGGTTCTTTACCACTAGTGCCACTTGGGAATGTCTTGCAGATTTTTTCAAATCTTGCGTCTTTGCTCTTGCTGCCCCTATGGCCTTGGATGCCTTTCTCTTATCTAGCTGATAAGCAATAATTCATCATTTGAGTCTCAATTTTTTTTTTTTCCCTCAGACACCTCTGCCTCAGTCTCTCTGTGGCAGAAGCTGGAGACTCTCACAAAACCCCTGTGAGTGGTGACACTGATTTTATATACATATAATATATATTGTCATCGTGTGTTAACATGTGTCACATTGTGAGCTTTTTGTTAGAGACAGAAATTTACTTGTTTATTTTGAAAACCATAACCCATTTTACCAACAGATTCTCAGTAAATATTTTTGAATTAAAAAAAAATACAGAAAAGAAAGCATCATCCTCCTCCACAAAAAAAGTGGGTATAACTAGATGAACGGTTATAACATATATGCCAAACATGAAAACTCCTGCACATTCACCAGATGTCTCAAACCATTCTTGGGGCTATCAAATTAAGTACAAATACTGGATAGGCAGCATTTGATAATGAAAAGAGCAGGAACATTGAAGACAGAACAGTATTTATTTACTGAACTTTATTATGTATAAGGCACTGCTAGGAGTTGAGTATACAATGGTGAATTTCATAACTACATGATTTTAGCAAATTCCTTAAGCCTTATATTTTTCAGTTTTTTCAACTCTAAATTTGTATCACAAGGCCATTGTGTTAATTAAATGAGACCGTGTATATAACCTGCCCAGAAGAGTTCCTGACTCAGTAGATCCTTAACAAACAGTCATTATTTCCTTCCTTCTCTAGGCTAGATGTTAAAAGAGGGCATGAAGGTGAACAGACATGGATCCTGACTCAATGAGCTCCCATTTAGAACTCTGCTTCCTTTCATCAACCATAAAGGACTCCAGACAAACAATAAACCAAGTGACAGACTGAATACAAAAGCTCCAAACCAACTCTTGACTCCCTCATCCAAAGAACAGTGTGACAAGAATAAGATAGGGTGTGACCCTCTCCTCCTGGTCTGGGCATTCAACCAATATGCCATCATTTGTAACAGCCATTCACCAACCTTTAATTGCACACTACAAAAATAAGCATCAGAGAAAAGTATTGGGGCAGTGGGGGAAGACACTCAATTTAAGATAAATAACTTAGTCCAGTTGGAATACTTGCTAGCAAAGATACAGACACTAGAGCATTCTGTTTATTCAAAATCAACACTCACCAACATTTATTGAAATGTGACTCTATGCCAGGAACTAGCTGAGCTCAATGTGAACCAAAAGAGATGGAAATGACACAAACTTTCTTTTCCTTTCATGAAAAAAGAACTTACTTTCCAATAGCATTCTCTACAGTTGCCAGTTATTTTGGCTGGTTGCTTTGATTTGGAGTAGAAAGCCACATACTTTATTTAAAACTTAATTTAGTTTTGTCACAGAACACAACTCAAGTCTCATTTAGAGAAAGACATTGCTATTCCTAAAAGCAATGTTTTAAGGTTAATTCTTCAAGCTACAAAACTGCAACTTTTTCTATTAATATATACGTCCAAAATGTAGACTGTCCCTAACATATCAACAGATCATGCTCCAAAACTTCATTTGTAAATCCACTGAATACAATTCAAGACACATATTACAAAGAAACAGCACTAGAGTTGGATTTGGGACCAACTTGTAAAAGTCGATTGAACCACAATACACCTGAGATACCGGTATGCATTTAACTACAGAGCTAAGCTTTTGTGCATTCTCATGCCAAACTGTATTCAGGAAAATAACTAAAAGAGCAGTATCCCAACATGCAGATCAGGGTCCCCGATTCTGATGGTAGAGTGAAAATCTCACAGGTTGATGGTACTAGGAGGATACCGTGAGGAAGAGGGAGACAAAGGATAGGATTCAAATGGGGACCACATCAGGAACTGTAGGGATGAAAAGCTGAGATGGGAAATTTGGGCAAGAGAGAGAAGGCTCCATGTGGCTCCTGAAAACTTAGTCCAAGGAATAAGGGCCGAAGTGGGACCAGACTCATCTTTTACATTAATGAGGAACTGAACGCTGGATGGAGACGGTTCATATTAATATCATGTAAAGCACCTGGCGTAAGTCTTGGCACATGGCGGTATTCAATAAAAGGTGGTGGAGCCATTACAGATGGTGAGGTAGAGGTAAAACTTGTAGGCTTTGCTCCATTGTTTATCTTCTGGAATACAATCTACTTGGACTCCATGTGAGAAGCATGGAACTCCAGGCCTTTCTCAACTATGAACTATCAGTGGCCAATAGAGTTAATGGAGCAGGACTATGGCTGGACCAATGGAACATGTAGGTAAAAATATTGCTCTTGTGAGGCTCTTTGGATGAAGATAAGTCTGCATAGCCCCTCATTTCCCTCTTCCCCAGCCCATTGTTTTCACCTAAAGCTTGAAGTGGAAGAGTGTAGGGCATAGGAATAAGCACCCCAGTCAGAGGCAGAGCCAAGCAGAAGGGGAAGGACGAGGAAAAGAAAAAACAAAACTTACAACAGGAATGAGAAACAGCTGAAGCTGAGGAGCACCCTTTCATATAATAAGGACATGTTGGTGGTTTAGTTGCTAAGTCGTGTCCGACTCTTGCAACCCCATGGACTGTATCGCACCAGGCTCCTCTGTCCACGGGATTCTCCAGGCAAGAATACTGGAGTAGGTTGCCATTTCCTTCTCCAGGGGACCTTCTCGACCCAGGAATTCTTCCCAGGGTTCTTCCCGACCCAGGAATCAAACCCAGGTCTCCTGCATTGCAGGCAGACCCTCTACTGGCTGAGCTATGCGGGAAGCCCTAAGGACAATACCACCAGGTAGAAGTAAGGCACTCCACCATATGCTCTGAAAACATTTTTTAAAAAGGCAGTGCCTCCATAGACAGTTAAGCCGAATGTGATGGTCATCCTCTTTCTATTTTGGGGTTACGTTTTAGCTCTAAAGAATCTGCAAACGCTTCCAGGAACAGCTCTCCACAGGACTCTTCCAATCTTCTCCTTCAGTCAAGGGTCTCACCTACTTTTAGACATCTCTGCTTTCTCCAACTGTTATGCAGGAAAGGAAAAGAACTGTATAAAAATGTGCCCAGGTGACAGTCTGATTCTGATGATGCTTTCTTTTCTGCCAGTCCTTTCAGAAGAGGTGCTCTCATGAGAAAAGATCCTGATGGAAGGTATGACACATCTTTTGGCTATCAGAAAATTGAAATGTGGGTATGACTCTCATTTATAAGTGACCCTCAATCAACTTATCCTTGCCAGCTATAAAGATAATAATTGCTAGATGTACAGGTTGTAATTAGATCACCGGCATCAGTGACAGGGTTATTTGTTGTTATAGCAATATTAACAAAATTATGCCTAAGGCAGTCTAATTAGAAGAGCACCACAGGTGACCCAACTGGCATTTTCAATATGTTATCTAAGAGGTATGATCTAAGACAAGTCAGAGCTGACTTAATGAAGTTTCTGATCAGAGGCTGTTCTGAAGACAGTGAGTTATTGAAGGAGACAAGGAGGAACTGATGAGTGGCAGATTTGTGCAGGCTATCTGAGGACAACAAAAAGCAATGGAATTTATTGAATTCAATCTTGTTCCTTCCTTCTCAGCAGCAGGATCCCAAAGTCATAAATGTTATCTATGAAAAGAAGCCTAAAGATCACCTACTTTGGTTATATTCAAGGGAGCTTTTTAAAATCTCCTGGCATATCAAGATCATGATATATCCATGGGTCAAGGGGCATAAACTTTTCACCACCCCATTTGAGAATCATGACTATAAGCAGCTGCATAATGTAGGGACTAAGAACAAACACTTAAATATTAGATAGCCCTGAATTAATAAGAGATAGAGCTTCCCTGGTGGCTCAGATGGTAAATAATCTGCCTGCAATGCAGGAGACCTAGGTTCAAACCCTGGGTTGGGAAGATCCCCCGCAGAAGGGAATGGCAACCCACTCCGGTATTCTTGCCTGGAGAATTCCATGGACAGAGGAGCCTGGTGGGCTACAGTCCATGGGGTCACAGAGTCGGACACAACTAAGCAACTAACACTTTCACTTTTCAATAAGAGATATGTTACTCACTAGTTGCATGACCTTGCTTTGTTTCTTAAATTTTCTGAGCCAATTTCCCTCTCTCTAAATTTGGGATTATCATAAAATATAATGCAACTTCATGTGCTGAGAATGAAATGAGGAAAAGTCCCTAACTCAGCATCTAACATATGGATTTCTCAGCCTCCATAATTACAAGAGCCGATCCCTCATAATAAATCCCTTCCCATGTATTTACTCTATTCATTTGGACTCTTTGCAGAACCTAGTATATATACTATTACTACTGAATTTATTATTGAATACTGCAACTATCTAGTATGTTGAGGCAGAAAAAGACTGAGGAGCAAAATGTTAGTCCAACTCTCTCAAGAGGAACCTTGAACCTCCATAGATAGAAGTGACTTGCCTAAAGTTACCTATCTTAGAAGAGCCTGGACCAGATACCAGATGGTGGGTCTGGTGCTCCTTAGGCCACAAAACTAATCATAATATAGAATAAAGTTTTACTATGTGTGTGTGTTAGTTGCTTAGTCATGTCTGACTCTTTGTGACCCCATGGACTATAGCCTGCCACCACGCTCCTCTGTCCATGGAATTCTCCAGGTCAGAATACTGGAATGGGTAGCCTTTCCCTTCTCCAGGGGATCTTCCCAACCCAGGGATCAAACCCAGGTCTCCCACATTGCAGGCAGATTCTTTACCAGCTGAGCCACAGGGGAGGCCCCAGAGCAAATTATAATCTAACTAGGAAGACATTAATTATGGTTACTTTTGCTCAATCATATCTGACTCTTTGCAGCCCCATGACTGTAGCCTGCCAGGTTCCTCTGTCCATGGAATTTTCCAGGCAAGAATACTGGAGTGGGTTGCCACTTCCTACTTCAGGGGATCTTGCCAATGTAGGGATCAAACCCGCATCTCTTCTGTCTCTTACACTGGCAGCTGGATTCTTTACCACTAGCACCACCTGTAAGATCATAGTTGTTTTTACCTACAGTCTATCAAGAAAAGAACTCTCCACCCTGAGAAAATATATGAAAAAGGATCCTAATTTAACTTTCTTCTCTTTATTTGTTCTAACTTTCTGGTTCTTCTATGGCTTCCAACAAGTTAATTATTTTTTTAATTTCTAAGGAGGCGTGGGAAGTTTTTTTTTTTTTTCAGTCCACTGAAAATGACTTTTAGAATAAGCAAGTTTTGCAGAACTTTGATCATAACAACAATGTAAAAGAATTCAAGAATAACACAGAGAAAATAATTATATATAAGTTTCAGATTTTTTTTAATTCCTGAATCTAAGAGAAGATAGATTGCAGAGTTCTCCCTTTTCTGTTTTTTTTTTATCATAGGTTTTAAACTTTCACAATTGTAAAATCTATTTCAATGTATTTATAACTTTGAGAATACTATTAATATATGACTGAGCAGCCTAAAGAAAACTGAAAAAATTGGAAAGATTCAATTCACTCTGACTCATTTAAATGGACCAAAGATCTAGCAGCCTCAGATTCATTTCTCTGTCAATTTATTAAAATAAGCCCAGCTCACAGATAAATGGAATTTCTAATCAGGAGTGAATTTCCCCCAGCCACTCTTCTGGTCTCTTGTTAATTGAATGTGCAGAATACCCTTTAAAGAAAGACATGTGTGGACATGACAGGGCTGGGTTACGCTGGACCCATCTTCCCCACTGTGCTCTCCTGCTGTCCCTGTGTGGGTAAGAAGCCATGAAACTCATCTCAATCCCAAACTCCTCAGTTCTGTGCAACTTCTTAAACAGGCCCCTTTCTAGGACATACATTGGAAAAGAAAACAAAGAAGCTATGTCTTCCTCTCAGTCTGTCAAAATCAATGATTTTAATCTGCCAAGTTGGCCCCAGCTCCATTGAAATACATCCCAAATTAAGTAAGGCAGCACCAGCTTCCTCCTACTATTGTCTTGGGTTTATCTCACCACGGTCATAGAGGATTCATTCATTCATGCAATAATTTAACAGTCACTGAAAGCCTACTATATACCAGATACCACACTAAGTACTTGGTAATATGTTAGTGAGTAAAACAGATATGATGCTATCCTGAAGCTCCCAAGGAATGGTTTAGAGACCACATTCTTCCTAAAGATTTCTTTTCTCAGACACCAATCTTGTTTTCAGTCTATTCAGAGCCACCGCTATTTGGTGACTCACTTCCTCTGCTTTGGCCCGGGCCATGACTTGCCACGTCTATCTCCTCCTGGAGTGCTTCCTTAGTCACCTATTGCCAAGTGATAGACATTGCAGATTGGACTACCCAAGAGTTATTTCCCACCCTTTTCCACCATGATGCCTCCACCAAAGAGGCTACATAATCAAGAATGTGATTTGTCAGCTTCCTTTACCCTCGCCCCAGATGTAAGCAGAGATATAAAGAGGGATTTCTGGGGAATTCTTCTTCCTTGATAAAGAGGGACGCATGCAACTAGTAAGCACTTCCAAGTTCCTACTTCTTCGTGCTTTGAAAGCAGAAACAATGGCTGGACATCAGCACTCATACCTGAACGTGAGGAAGGATCAAGAGAACACAAAGATGGTGGTCCTGACATTGTTCTGTCCCTGAAACACCAGAAATCTGTATCAAAGAACTGATTATCATATGACATGAACCCATATTGTTTAGGCCAACGTGGTTGAATTTTTTGTCTCTTGCAGTCAAATACCATTCTTACTGACACATCACCACTGCCACTATCACAGCCAAAGGTGCCTCTGCATCTTAGAAGCCTAGCAAATCTTTCTATTCCCATGCTGTCCAAAACAGGGGTGAAAACGAATCCCTAAGTGTTATCCAATCCTGATGAAGTCTATAAGCACATGGTTGTTCAGTGCCCGTCAACTTTTATTTTGGTTGTTTACCTGGGGGTACTTATCAAATCACCTTGTGGGCGTGAGAAGTGACACCTGCAGTGTGTAGGTACTCAGGCTCCCTGCCAGTGGAGTGACAGAGATATCAATTCATTTCAAATAAGATTATAGCACCTTATCTCTTAAGTACTCCTCAGGTAGGAAGGCATCCACAAATGTACTCCTACATCTTAATCTCCCAATAACATGGTTACTAATTTCAAGCTCTGGAGGTATATATGCAAATAACCTCATATCACTAACAGGATTTAAGTCATATTTCACTCTAAAGGAATCACATTTATATATTCTAAACTTCACATTTGTTATCTCTCTCCTCCTGTTAACTAAATAGGAAGTATTTTCCATCATAGGAAATCTCTTCATCTGTGCTATGAATCCCACCTCATCCCCACTTTCTCAGGAACTTCCCCCTCTGGATTATATCCGTTGTCTCTTACATAACTTCAAACGTTCCTTCTTTACTGAATTCCCTTGGTAATCATTTAAACGTACTATTGTCTCTCCTATCTTTTTTAAAAAATGTATTTATTGATTTTAATTGAAGGACAGTCACTTCACAACACTGTAGTGGCCCCTGCCACACGTCAACACAGATCAGCCACAAGAGCACATGAGCCCCCCATCCTGAACCCCCCTCCCCCTTCCCTCCCTGCCCCATCCCTTTGGTCGTCTCAGTGTACCAGCCCCAAGCATCCAGTATGGCCAGCCTATTATACGTAGTGAAGTAAGTCAGAAAGGGAAAGACAAATATCATATATTAAAGCATATATATGGAATCTACAAAGATGGTACAAACTGTCCTACATGCAGGGCAGCAAAGGAGACGCAAAGAACAAATTTTTAGATTCAGTGGAAGGAGAGGGTGGGATGATTTAAGAGAATAGCATTGAAACATATGCATTTACATATGTAAAATAGATAACCAGTACAACTTTGATGTATGACACAGGGCACTCAAAACTGGTACTCTGTGACAACCTGGAGGAGTGGCCTGGGGAGTAAGGTGGGAGGGATATTCAGGATGGAAAGTGAAGTGGAGTGAAAGTCTCTCAGTCATGTCCAACTCTTTGCAACCCCATGGACTGTATAGTCCATGGAATTATCCAGACCAGAATACTGGAGTGGGTAGACTTTCCCTTCTCCAGGGGATCTTCCCANTTCTATTTCCAGTTTTTTAAGGAATCTCCACACTGTTCTCCATAGTAACTGTACTAGTTTGCATTCCCACCAACAGTGTAAGAGGGTTCCCTTTTCTCCACACCCTCTCCAGCATTTGTTTGTAGACTTTTTGATGGCAGCCATTCTGACTGGTCTGAGATGATACCTCATTGTGGTTTTGATTTGTATTTCTCTAATAATGAGTCATGTTGAGCATTCTTTCATGTGTTTATTAGCCATCTATATGTCTTTGGAGAAATGTCTATTTAGTTCTTTGGCCCACTTTTTGATTGGGTTGTTCATTTTTCTGTTAGTGCGCTGCATGAGCTGGTTGCACGCTTTTGAGATTAATTCTTTGTCAGTTGCTTCATTTACTATTATTTTCTCCCATTCTGAAGGCTGTCTTTTCACCTTGCTTATAGTTTCCTTCCTGGAAAAGGAAATGGTAACCCACTCCAGTATTCTCACCTGGAGAAAACCATGGACAGGAGCCTGGAAGGTTACAGTCCATGGGATCACAAGAGTCGGATACGACTTAGAGACTAAACTACCACCACCACCATAGTTTCTTTTGTTTTGCAAAAGCTTTTAAGTTTAATTAGATCTCATTTGTTTGTTTTTGTTTTTATTTCCATTACTCTGGGAGGTGGGTCATAGAAGATCTTGCTGTGATTTATGTCAGAGAGCGTTCTGCCTATGTTTTCCTCTAAGAGTTTTATAGTTTCTGATCTTCCATTTAGATCTTTAATCCGTTTTGAGTTTATTTTTTTGTATGGTGTTAGAAAGTGTTCTAGTTTCATTCCTTTCATCCAAAACATGGTTGACCAGTTTTCCCAGCACCACTTGTTAAAGTGTCTCTCCTATCTTAAAAAACAAAGACAAATTTTACTAGACTACAAATTTCCAACTAAAACCTTATTTAGTCTCCCAGTTATAAAATACATAGCTATAGCTTCAGTTTCCACTACTATTCTCAATCCATTCTGTCTGGCTTCTGTTCTTCCCAACCAAGTACTCACCAGGGCCTACCCTGCTTAGCTTCCAAGATCAGACAATATTGGGTGCGTTCAGGGTGGTATGGCCATAGACCTGGCTTCTGCTCTTATTGCCTAGATTCTAGCATTAAGCCACCCATGACTTACATGTTTCCAAGTCAATGAAAATGTTCACATCTTCCATATTTAAACTCCTAGCTTCCTCTGTAGTACACAGGATTCCACTCCTCCCTCTAGTAACCATCTCTTTCCTTGCCTTGCATCTTTCCATGTCCCCACACTTCCTTGGTTTTTCTTCTGACTCATTATCAGCCTGCTTTGCTGATGTTTCCCTTTCTACCCATCTTTCTGTGTAGAACTTCCTCAGGGCTCAGTCTTTGTCCCTCTTCAATTCTCTCCCAAAGTGATCTCAGCTATTCCTGTATCTTCAAACACCATCTATAGGCAATAGTATTTAAAACATAACTCCAGCCCAGGTTGCTCTTCTGAGATACAGACTCATTGGTCCAAATGTTTAAATTATCTCTAGTTGAGACACTTGAATGTATTATATGAATCTCAAACAGAGCATGCTCTCCAAATAAATTAATCATCTCTAACCACTTTGCCCCAAACTGCTTCTCCTCTGGCGTTACCTATCATGGTAAATGATACCAGCATCCTCCCAGACTCTCTAGCCAGATGTCTGTGAACCATTATTAACACTTCCTCTCCTTCAATGATTCTCCCCTAACCACACTCCACTCCATTTCTGCCTCCACCAAAAACAATCACAAATTCAGTTGACTTTGCCCCCAAATCGATCTGCTTTCCAATTGAAGTCACCATCATCTCTCACCTGGCTACCCAAATCACCCTCTCACTAGTTTCCTCTAACATACTTTTCCTGTCTCAACTCCATTTTTCACGTAGCAATGACAGCAATTATTTTAAATGTGAAAAGTGAAAGTCGTTCAGTCATGTCCAATTCTTTGCGACCCCATGGACTACACAGTACATGGAATTCTCCATGCCAGAATACTGGAGTGAGTATCCTTTCCCTTCTCTGGGGAATCTTCCCAACCCAGGGATCGAACTCAGGTCTCCTGCATTGCAGGCAGATTCTTTACCAGCTGAGCCACAAGAGAAGCCCATTTAAAATGTAAATCTGATTAAATCATTCCTCTACTAAAACCATCTCATGGCTTCCCAGTTCTACATATTACATCCAAAATCCTTCTCTGTTTTCTCTGAAAAAACTCTTTTTTTGCCTCAAGACATTATAGATGCATCTGCTAGGAATGCTGTTTCTTCCAGATTGTGCATAGCCAACTCTTACTCATCTTTCAGGTATGAATTGAATCACTATTTTCTTAAGGAACTCTCCTGATTAACTTCAAAATACTGTCAGATTCCCTATTTACTTTCATACCATCTTGTGATTTTTAGTTATAGAATTTTCACCATAGTAATTAAATCCTGCTTGGGTGATTATCTAGTAGAGAGAGACCCGAACTAAATAATGAAAGCTCCGTGAGGGTAAGGACTGGATATAATATGCTCATTAGTGTATTCTCAATGGTAAGCAGAGGGGAATAGTAGGTGCTCAGTAAGAGTTGAATGCTTAAGGTGAGTTTCATTTAGTTCAGGCTTTAAGACCTTTACTGAAAAGCTGTGGTACATATACACAATGGAGTATTACTCAGCCATTCAAAAGAATACATTTGAATCAGTTCTAATGAGGTGGATGAAACTGGAGCCTATTATACAGAGTGAAGTACAGTATACTAACAGATATATATGGAATTTAGAAAGATGGTAATGATAACCCTGTATGCGAGACAGCAAAAGAGACACAGATGTATAGAACAGTCTTTTGGACTCTGTACAAGAGGGCGAGGGAGGGATGATTTGGGAGAATGGCACTGAAACATGTATAATATCATATGTGAAATGAATCACCAGTCCAGGTTCGATGCATGATACAGGATGCTCGGGGCTGGTGTGCTAGGATGACCCAGAGGGATGGTATGGGGAGGGAGGTGGGAAGGGGGTTCAGGATGGGGAACATATGTACACCCATGGCGGATTCATGTCAATGTATGGCAAAACCAATGCAATATTGTAAAGTAATTAGCCTCCAATTAAAATAAACAAATTTATAATTTTTAAGAACTTAAAAAAAAAAGACCTTTATTTACTCCCTGTTCTGATCATAGACATATGTGACTTTAATTATGACTAAGTACTTATGTTTTAATTATAAGCATTTAATTACATTATCTAATTGTGATATATTTACACTTCCAGAAGTACTTAATTATGAAAAGGGATACATTTCTATAAACTAAAAGAAGTACTGAATTTTTCTAGGAAGTTCATTTTGGGAGCAAGATTTCATTGCTCTTGAAGACTACTGGACAGATAATTGTAAAAAGAGGAAAGTGTAAAGTAAAAAATCAACTAATTCAATAAAATTGATACATTGACCATCAAGGTTCTACATATTTTAAAATAAAATCTCCCACTTTTTAAAGATATTTTCTAAGTTGAATGAAATTCTAATTCAAAATCTAAAGCTATAAAATTAAGAAGTTGAAGAAAGACACTCCAAAAATTTCCCTCTAGAAACATTCTATTGTAAGAGCTTAAAGGCCAGTCTGTGTCCCTGAGGTCCATTATTAATACATGTGGGGACAGAATGATTAACATGGAATGAGAGACGACAGGGGGAAACCCCTGCCAAAGAGGAAAAAGACAGATGAGGATTTAAATTTTGAGAAAGTCCAAATTCTCAAGGGCTCTGATCTATTGACATATGAATATTGTGGCAGACAGAATGAGAAAAGTAATTAGAGCAGATTTCTCAACCCCAGCACTATTGACATTTTGTGCTGAATAATCCTTTGTTTCAGGGTCTGTCCTATGCATTATAGGATATTTAGCAGCAAGCCTGTCTCTACCCAATGGATGCTAACGGCACTCCCCCCTGAAAACAGTTATACTCAAAAATGTCTCTAGACATCTCCAAATGTCCCCCGGGAAAGGCAAAATTGCCCCTGATTGAGAACCATTGGATTAGAAAAAGTCAAAGGGGCTTCCCTGGTGGCTTAGACGGTAAAGAAAAAGTCAGAGGTACTACTGGCTGAATCAAAAAAAGGGACAAAGGGACACAGGGTTTTGTTTTTGGTTTTGTTTTTTATTATTCACCAGTTAATTGATGCATACATTCCTTCCAAGTCACAGTACTGGCCACTGTGTTCCAAAGATGAGTAGAGCACGGTCACTGTTCAGAGCTGAAAGTCTGCTTCTAAGACAAAGAGGCCATTGTCTTAGAACAGATCATGGATTTACAGTTATGTGAGATGTCGGTTTTAATGTATAAACAAAGTTACCCAAGAAAGGTCTCTACGTTGCTCGAGATACATAGCACACCTGGTTATGGCATGTGTAGGGAATTAGGTATAAGCATTCAGTTCAGCTTCCTAGAGCACCCCCCTGACCTGCACCAGTAGAATATATAAAACTACTTGGTCCAGAATCCCTTGCCATCAGGTTCCCGGTGCAAACTGGTTAAGTCCTTCAATTCTTTGCATGAGATTGAATCTGCAAGTGAACACCAGCCAGTCTTCCTCCTACTCAGAGGCACAGTCCTGGGGCATCTGGGTTTTCCGCAGCTATGTCCCAGTGCCCATATCAAGCTCTGTGGGGGTCCAGAGGTAGGTGCGGTTGGGATAGTGCTGACTTCCTGACCCCTGAACAGCAGCAGGTATAGCACTGCATTCTTGAATTCAACAGGTCACTCCTAATTCCACATGCCTGCTCTGAGAGAGGCAGAGGCACTCCTGACAAACCAGGTAGCAGTATTCTGGAATTTTTTCTGAAAAATTCAGAAATGGTCTCCAGCACTCTGATGAATATGTATGAGCCAGATTCCTTGAATTATAGTTTATCCTGCTTAAAATATGTAGAATGAGTTCTGCTTTTTGCAAATTGAGCCCAGCAACTCTATACAACAAACTGCAATAACTCAGTAAACCCATCACACAGTGCGATCACACACCCCCAGTACGGAAACAGATGAGAGATTCTTCAGTGAAGCACCAGATGAAGAATTTGGCTTCCATTTAGGGGCCATGCTGCATGAAAAATATGTTTGCTTTTGTTTGTGTGTTGTTGAATTGATATGAGTAAAAATATAAGATTTGCACTCTCAGTGCAGTGCCAGAGATAAGCACAGGGTACAATATGGAGGCGGTACACAGTCAGGGAAAATTTTTCAGGGAAGTGACGCCAGAGCTGAGTCTTAAACTACTGAGCAATATGCCAGGAAAATTGCATTCAATGACTAAAGAACACAGCAGGTCAATCCTGAAGGACATCAACCCCGAAGATTCATTGGAAGGACTGATGCTGAAGCTGAAGCTCCAATGCTGTGGTCACCTGATGCACAGTACCAACTCATTGGAAAGGATCTTGATGCTGGGAAAGATTGAGGGAAGGAGGAGAAGGGGGTGACAGGAGATGAGATGGTTGAATGGTACCATGGACTCAATGGACACGAATCTGAGCAAGCTCTGGGAGATAGTGATGGACAGGGAAAACTGCTGTGTAGCATCCATGGGGTCCCAAAGAGTCGAACACAACTGAGTGACTGAACACACAACGCCAAGCAGAGGATGTGCCACAGGTATAAAGAGTTGAGACAGCATGTTATATTCATAGGGCAGGAAACTGCTTAGGGGAACTGGATGGTATAATGACAGGTAGTGCGTTTCCAGAGATCAACTGGATGGCAGAGACAAGAGCATGAAAGAAGGGGAGCACTATAGCTTCCACAATTTCTTGAGTCTAAGAGGCCACTGATTATAAGACACACTGTAAGGCATTTCAGGCTTCCCTCATCGCTCAGTTGGTAAAGAATCCGCCTGCAATGCAGGAGACCCTAGTTCAATTCCTGGGTTGAGAAGATCCCCTGGAGAAGGGATAGGCTACCCACTCCAGTATTCTTGGGCTTCCCTTATAGCTCAGCTGGCAAAGAATCCACCCGCAATGCAGGAGACCGGGGTGTGATCCCTGGGTTGGGAAGATTCCCTGGAAAAGGGAAAGGCTACCCACTCCAGTATTCTGGCCTGGAGAATTCCATGGACTATACAGTCAATGGCTTCCCTGATGGCTCAGAGGTTAAAGCGTCTGCCTGCAATGCGGGAGACCCGGGTTCGATCCCTGGGTCAGGAAGATCCCCTGGAGAAGGAAATGGCAACCCACTCCAGTATTCTTGGCTGGAGAATTCCATGGACAGAGGAGCCTGGCGGGCTACAGTCTATGGGGTCGCAAAGAGTCAGACACGACTGAGCAACTTCACTTTCATACTTTCTTTCTTTCATACAGCCCATGGGGTCACAAAGAGTCCGACACGACTGAGTGACTTTCACTTTCACATCAAGACGTTTCGTGTTAAAAATGTAAGCACTACAATAAATGTACTAATTTGTTTTAAAACTAACTTAAAAATACCATTCATCTATTAATCTAAGCTTTCTCTTTTTAATACCTAAACCAGAATTCTACCTAAACTTTCTTCACAATATTTGCCTGTGAGAGTCTAGGGGATCTGGCGTTCCTCTCTAATAAGTCTCTTTCAGTCATCTGGAGGTTGGCTAAAGTTAGCTGTCCCTGGTGCCTGTGGTTTTGACTTTCTAAAAGTTTGTCAGCAAATTTCAAGTCACATCAAATTATATGAGGATTTCTTCCTCTGCATGTCTTATTCAGTTAAATTCAACATTTTGTTTTTCCATTGTTACATTACATGTTGCTGCTGCTGCTAAGTTGCTTCAGTCGTGTCCAACTCTGTGTTACCCCATAGATGGCAGCCCACCAGGCTCCCCCGTCCCTGGGATTGTCCAGGCAAGAACACTGGAGTGGGTTGCCATTTCCTTCTCCAATGCATGAAAGGGAAAAGTGAAAGTGAAGTTGCTTGGTCGTGTCTGACTCCTCGCGACCCCAGGGCTGCAGCCTAGCAGGCTCCTCCGTCCATGGGAGTTTCCAAGCAGGTCAAATAGCTTCTCTTAAAAGTTAGCCAGAAATGTTTCACAGATTAATATTCAAATACTGAAAAATGGTCCTATGTGGAAAAGAAATTAGCCACATGAATTTTTCCCTGTTTTGGAAAGCCTATGATCTGTTACAAGAGATTTGGCACTCTAGACACTTCGACACTCTCCTAGAGTACATGACAGGCAATCTTCTATATACAGAATTTATATTCATTTCAGGGCTGCAGCACAAAGATATCTTTTTGCAGACATTCTAAGCAAAGAATTAGGGATCCAAATTTAAGTTAAATTCAACTACTTGTTATCAATGTAAAAAAGTTCAACTGGTAGAGACAACAAAACAAAGAGATACCACAAAGCATCACTTGGCTCACAGATGTCCAGGAAATGACTTCTGTTAAAACTCCATAACCCTCTCCTCTGCCTAGAAACTTGTAAGACACTTTGATGGTAAGAGTTTTCTTGTCTTCAGAAATGGCAGAAGATGAGGAAAAATCATATCTCAGGCAAATTGGGGCCCAGAGCAAAGTCCAAAGTGAGCTTCTGAATAAAATAGAAAAACTTCTTTCTCCTTTAGACCAAGAGATATGGGGGTGTGGAGAAGGCCAAGCAAAAAAGATAATTTGAGATGAGGCATGAGAGTGGAACAAGAGGACAAGTAAATAGAAAAAAGAACTTTGCTTTAGAGTAAAGCAAGAGAGTTCCAGAAGAACATCTATTTCTGCTTTATTGACTATTGCTTTAAAGCCTTTGACTGTGTGGATCATAATAAACTGTGGAAAATTCTGAAAGAGATGGGAATACCAGACCACCTGACCTGACTCCTGAGAAACCAATATGCAGGTCAGAAAGCAACAGTTAGAAGTGGACATGGAACAACAGACTGGTTCCAAATAGGAAAAGGAGTATACTGTCATCCTGCTTATTTAACTTATATGCAGAGTACATCATGAGAAACGCTGGCTGGAAGAAGCACAAACTGGAATCAAGATTGCCGGGAGAAATATCAATAACCTCAGATAAGCAGATGACACTACCCTCATGGCAGAAAGTGAAGAGGAACTAAAAAGCCTCTTGATGAAAGTGAAAGGAGAGTGAAAGCTCAACATTCAGAAAATGAAGATCATGGCATCTAGTCCCATCACTTCATGGGAATTAGATGGGGAAACAGTGGAAACAGTGGCTAACTTTATTTTTTTGGGCTCCAAAATCACTGCAGATGGTGACTGCAGCCATGAAATTAAAAGATTCTTACTCCTTGGAGGGAAAGTTATGACCACCTAAATAGCATATTCAAAAGCAGAGACATTACTTTGCCAACAAAGGTCCTTCTAATCAAGGCTATGGTTTTTCCAGTGGTCATGTATGGATGTGAGAGTTGGACTGTAAAGAAAGCTGAGTGCTGAAGAATTGATGCTTTTGATCTGTGGTGTTGGAGAATACTCTTGAGAGTCCCTTGGACTGCAAGGAGATCCAACCAGTCCATCCTAAAGGAGATCAGTCCTGGGTGTTCATTGGAAGGACTGATGCTAAAGCTGAAACTCCAATACTTTGGCCACCTGATGCAGAGTTGACTCATTGGAAAAGACTCTGGTGCTGGGAGGGATTGGGGGCAGGAGGAGAAGGTGATGACAGAGGATGAGATGTCTGGATGGCATCACCGACTTGATAGACATGAGTTTGAGTAAACTTTGGGAGTTGGTGATGGACAGGGAGCGCCTGGCATGCTGCAGTTCGTGGGGTCTCAGAGTCGGATACAACTGAGCGACTGAACTGAACTGAAGAGATGATTTTATTAAAAAACAGAGGGCAGATGATGCTACCATACCTAAGGGACTCTCATATGCAAATACTACTTGGTTCCCTTCATCTTTGAAACATGCCTAATCTTCCTTTTGAACCAATATCCTGCTAAGTATTGAAAGTGAAAGTGTTAGTCACTCAGTTGTGTCTGACTCTTTGTGACCCCGTGGACTATTGCCCGTCAGGCTCCTCTCTTCCATGGGATTCTCCAGGCAAGAATACTGGACTGGGTTGCTATTCCCTTCTCCAGGGGTTCTTCCTGACCCAGGGATCGAACCCACGTCTTCTGCATTGGCAGGCAGATTCTTTACCCCTGAGCCACCAGGAAGCCCAGCTAAGTAGTGACAGTTTAAAATTATCGATTTATAATATTTTATTTTTTCTGTTTCACACTGTTTCCATTCATTTTAAATATCCAATCTACCAGAATTTCATTTCCCCTATCCAACTTTTTTTAAAATCTATTTTGGATAACTCACTCTTAAGTCCTTTAGATATTTCATCCCTAAAATGATATACAGAATACAGAAAACAGTGGTGTGTATGGCTCATGTTATCTCCAGATAGCAGGGGCAGAAAGGTCTTCTGACCCTTGCTTCTGTCTCCACATCAGGATCCTTTATCCACCACCTGACAGAGTACCCTTCTGAGCTCTATGGATGACCCTGGGACACTGATGTAACTTATGGGTTGGTCTGTATGGTGGGGATGATTCAATATCCCTCCTTGATGGTTTCAGTTCCATCTCTGCCTTCTCTAGTGTCACAGACCACACACAAACACACACACATCTAGCTCTGTCTGTAACCCTTTTCTCAGGCCACTTCACCCCTTTCTCCATTCCAACACTCCTCCAACACGTTGCCTGCTCTCCAGCCAGAGGAATTCTGTATTCCTCTTCAAGGGGGTGCGAAAATATTTATAGTCACAATTTAGGAATTGAGAGTGACTTAGGAAAGATAAGTTCTGGAATTTTGCCAGCCCACCCAACTTTGTAGACCTTTAGAGTACATTCTGCTGCAGTTATTATTCTCAGCTTGGTGTGGAGATGTCTATGAGGCATCTCTTTCCTGAGTTCCACATGTTAGAAAAGGCAAAAGCCCTTAGGTAGTTGGTGCTTCCTTAGCTTCTCTAACACACCACACCTCTACGCCCAAGCCAAAGCCTGAAGAGAGATGAAGGGAACTCACTGCCTGGCAATCTCACTATCTTCTTCTTTGTCTTTCCTCCCTTCCTCCTTTTCACAATCTCTTGGACCTAGTAAGAGCTTTGAAAATCATATCTTTGTAGTAGTTAGGAGAACACAAACTACTGAAACAGATATACCTTGTAATATTTATGACTTAACATGAAGATGGTGACTGCAGCCATGAAATTAAAAGACGCTTTCTCCTTGGAAGAAAAGTTATGACCAACCTAGATAGCATATTCAAAAGCAGAGACATTACTTTGCCAATTAAGGTCCGTCTAGTAAAGGCTATGGTTTTTCCTGCGGTCATGTATGGATGTGAGAGTTGGACTGTGAAGAAGGCTGAGCACCGAAGAATTGATGCTTTTGAGCTGTGGTGTTGGAGAAGACTCTTGAGAGTCCCTTGGACTGCAAGGAGATCCAACCAGTCCATTCTGAAGGAGATCAGCCCTGGGATTTCTTTGGAAGGAATGATGCTGAAGCTGAAACTCCAGTACTTTGGCCACCTCATGAGAAGAGTTGACTCATTGGAAAGGACTCTGATGCTGGGAGGGATTGGGGGCAGGAGGAGAAGGGGACAACAGAGGATGAGATGGCTGGATGGCATCACGAACTCGAAGAACGTGAGTCTGAGTGAACTCCGGGAGATGGTGATGGACAGGGAGGCCTGGCATGCTGCAATTCATGGGGTCGCAGAGAGTGGGACACGACTGAGCAACTGAACTGAACTGAACTGAACTGAACATGAAGTGCATATCTCAGTTACACTGTCACAGGTCAATGCATGTGTCGCTGGTCAGATACCTTTCTCTAATGGTCATACAGGGACAAAATCTCTTCCATCATGCAGTTCTGAGTTTCTATTAGCCCTTGAGCAATCCTACCTATGAGACTGCTAGTAAACACTTAAGGTTGTGACGATGACACAAATCGCCTCTACTCATGTTCCACTGACCGGAACTCAGTAACACAGCTCTGCCTAATACCAGAGAGGCTGCGAACTGTAATCTAGACTGTGTCTAGGAGGAAAAGTAAATTCTGAGGGAACAGGTTTCGTCATACAGGTCATAGATAAAGGGAAATCTTTTTTACACTTATGGAAGAAACATTAAATTCTGAGTTCTCTAGGCTCATTTTTTTATATTCTGAGGTAGTTTTACAATTCTGTTCTACAAAAGCTAATCTGATATATAATCTTGCTTAAAGTCTTATTTTGAATATTAGAAGGCGATAGTAACCCTTTTTCTTTGTACTTTTGGTGTAATGTATGTAATCCCACACAACAAGCATCCCCTGAAACAAATGAATATTTTCAAGTACAGCAAATTAGAAAAGATTAAAGCATATTATGCTTTGAAAATATTTTCTTTTACATAAAACTATGGTAGCACTGAATGCCATTTCTGATATTTCCAAAGATGCCCAACAAAGCTGAAGAACGGAACTTATGCCTAAAGGAAGCCAGCAATCTGCTCTCACATACCACACCGAGGTCCAAACAGAGACTGAAATCCTGAGCTCCTAGGCCAGCTCATGGCTAAACAAATCTATCCTCTTCATCTCAGCAAGATCAGCCTAATCCCTGACCTCAGAGTGGTCCTTGCAGGCCTTACTAGATTTCAGACTTTATCCCAAAGGCTATATGGAGAAGTAGCATAAACATATTTGCATTTTTGAGAATTTAGCAGAATAGAAGCAGGGAGCCCTGTACAGAGTTTATGGCAGTAATCCATACAAGAAAAATGAGGGCCAGAATTCTATACACTCAAAAATATTTGATTTAGAAAGTCATTTGGATGCAAGGATGTGGGGCAGGGGCGGACCAAAAGGATGACTGACAGATTTCAAATCTGTAAGAGAGGAGAATGGTGGTGATATTCTTTAAAATACAAAAAGAAGTTGGGAAGAAAGTTGGGAGTGGGGAAATATAATGAATTGAATTGTAGATATTCTGAATTTGAAATGTTTGTGGTACATCAAATAGTAGATGTTTACTGGGGACCCTGATAGGTAAATTTGGAGCTTAGAAATGGGTCTAAGCTGGTGGAACAAATTTGGGAATCTCTACAATGTTAGTCATAGTTAATGTCATGAGAGTGGATGAGTTCAGTCTCTAAAAGTTGTGTAAAATAAAAAGAGAAGAGGAATGAAAGGGAACTTTAAAAACAACAACACTTTAAAATGTTCAGAGAAAAGGAAGGAGACAAAGATTGAAAAAAAACATCCAAATAAGTAAGGGAATAGAGGGGGGAAAAAGGATAATCAAAATGTCATATAACTATTAAGTATGATACTACCTCAATTAAAAATGTGGATAAGAGTAGGGGTTTTGCATTGTTCCTGCTTATGGGATGTTGGAGACATTGAGCTAGTGCTTGTCAAGATTTCCATCCCCCAGTCTGACCTAAGTCTTCAAGGACTCAGTCTTCCCCTACGGATGAAAACTGGGGGAAAGAGAGAATTATTCACGCCATGTAGTTGGACAGAGGTTGGTTTAGAACAAACGCTTGCTCCAGGATGGGCAACAGCACTTCTGATGGACATCGCCCAGCAAAGCTCTCACTGGATTTCAATGGGAAAGGCTCGGTGAGCCTTCAGACACTTGAAAATACCTCTCACAGGGCCCTGCCCTGAGACAGCCCTATTTCTCGGCTGCATGAGCCCTGTCAGGTCCAGCCATCTTCTTATTCATCCCCATAACTTCTCTCATTTCCTCATTTTCTCTCTCCATCGTCAATACAGGTTTGGGGAGAGATGTTTTCCCTTTGGTGACTCATGGGAAGGAATTACTTTCACTTATGATACTTCCCCAAGGTACCTTAGGGTTTTTTAGACCAAAAACAGGAAGACACTTTTGGTTGCTCTTTTTGACCTTGTGACAATCTTCCAATGAGGCACTGAGCTCAAAACAACTAGCTGCTTTAACTGGGGGTGGGAGGGATGTCAAAAGAGAAGGAAGAGAAGGAAATATTCTACCAGTGAGAAAACATCATTTATTTAATACTAGTATATAAAATATTAGACTGATACAAAAAAAAAAAAAAGCTGGTGCAGTGGTGAATGTTTGTGCCCTCTCAAAATTTGTATATTGAAATCCTAACACTCAGTATAACGGTGTTAGAAGTGGGGGGGCCTTTGGAAGAAGACCAGGCAGTGGAACTTTTATAAATGGGATGAGTGATTTTACAAAAGAGATATTCCAGAGCTCCCTAGCCCTTTCCACCATATGAGGATACAAGAAAAAGTACATCACCTGGAAGGGGGCCCTGACCCCATCAGGCTGGCACCCTAATCTCAAATTTCCAGCCTCCAAAACTGTGAGCAATAAATTTCTGCTATTTATAAGCCACCCATTCTGTGGTACCTTGTTACAGACCAAACAGCTGCGTAGTATTAAAAAAATGACTTTTAAACATAGGGAACAAGAACACCATTTGTTTAAAAAGATAAAATTGCAATGTCCAATAGACAGAGGTATAAAGCAGGAATCTCTCTTCCTTTTGAAGGAGAAATCAAGAGAAATAGACAGGGATGATAAGTACTACATTCTTACTGACGTCATTTTTTCAGAGCCTATATCCTCTACCTCCAAGAATATACCTATGAATGAATAAAAAAAGATGAGAATATTACTCAACCATGAAACAGAAAGAAATAATGCCATTTACAGCAAACAACATGGATGGACTTAGAGATTATTATACTATGGGAAGTAAGCCAGAGAGAAAGGCAGGTATCCATATGGTATCACTCACACGTGGAACCTAATTTTTAAAAATTACACAAATGAACTTATTTACAAAATAGAAACAGACTCACAGATTCTGAAAACAAACTTATGGTTATCAAAGGGGAAATGTGATGGGGAGGAATGAATTAGGAGCCTGGGATTAACATACACACACTACTATATAAAATAGATAACCAACAAGGAACTATTGAATAGTACAGGAAACTCTACTCAGTATGCTGTAATAATCTATATGGGTAAAGAATTTGAAAAAGAATAGATATATTAGGTTGGCCAAAAAAGTTCGTTCAGGTTTTTCATAACATGTTATGGGAAAATCCAAATGAACTTTTTGGCCAACTGTGAAACTAACACAGCACTGTAAATCAACTATACTCCAATAAAATAAAAAATAAAAAAAGGATAAATTTGTTACTTTGGGCTGGACAATGACTCTGAGCTACATGATACCATTAAAAATCGAAAGATTTTATAAGATAATCAAGTTAGTTGCATCAAACAGATATACCTGTTTATGAGCCTGTATTGACCAGTTTGATATTAGTTCTAACAATTGTGGCTGTCAGTTGGGCCACTGCACTTCTTCTGCAATCTCAGGTTCTGGAAGAACCATTAGCCAAGCTACAGGCCCCAAATTTTAAAAAGTGAAAGTGGCATCTGACTCCAGTATCTCTTGCTCTGACATCATCCTTCACCATATCCCAAAATGTTAGATTTCTTCTCATGACAACAGACTGGGGAATGAACCAATCCCCTTCCTTACATATCACTAACTACTTATCTTTAAAATCTTGCTTTTCTGCTTTAGTCATTGGTTTATGGCTAATGTTCCCTTTTACCATTTCATTCTTTGATTCAAGAAAAAAAATCAGAAGTAATAATTTACATCACAGTGAAAATATTCAAAAACATAGAAATGGGGGAGCAAATACAATCTTTCTAATATAATTCTCTTTATTAGAAGTCATTGTGGTATAATGGTTAAGAACATTTACTCTGGAGCCAGTCTGTCTGGAATAAAATCATAACATCACTAGCTGTGTAATTTGGGGTACATCCTGTCTTTGCCTAGGTTTCATTTGAAAAATCCAGAAATAATCTCTGCCTTATATTCTATTAAAACACTAAAAGCTCTTAGGACATTGCCTGCCACATATTAAGCACTTAATAAATGTAATATATTGACTATTGTCTTACACACTTCATTTACAAGTTCATTTCACCTCATTACCTTAAGTTTATCTTATCATTTTCTTTAACATCCATCACTATGTTAAGATAATAATTAGTCATTGATAATGATGATACTGCAAATAAAAAGAATGAAGTAATAAGATGTCAAAAGAGAGAACTTGGGTTTTTGGTCTACAGTGGCTTGACACCTTGGGAAAATATTATTGGAGAATCTGATCCCTACCCTAACAATTTACTGGGGCGGGGGGGGGGAA
>SJYQ01071759.1:162837-189415 GCA_006410935.1 Redunca redunca
CAAGCTGGTTTGAGAAAAGGCAGAGGAGCCAGAGATCAAATTGCCAACATCCTCAGGATCATGGAAAAAGCAAGAGAGTTCCAGAAAAACAGCTATTTCTGCTTTATTGACTATGACGAAGCCTTTGACTGTGTGGATAACAATAAGCTGTGGAAAATTCTGAAAGAGATGGGAATACCAGACCACCTAACCTGCCTCTTGAGAAATCTGTATGCAGGTCAGGAAGCAGAAGTTAGAAGTGGACATGGAACAACAGACTGGTTCCAAACAGGAAAAGGAGTACGTCAAGGCTGTATATTGTCACCCTGCTTATTTAACTTCTATGCAGAGTACCTCATGAGAAATGCTGGCCGGAAGAGGCACACGCTGGAATCAAGATTACTGGGAGAAATATCAATAACCTCAGATATGAAGATTACACCACCCTTAAGGCAGAAAGTGAAGAGGAACTCAAAAGCCTCTTGATGAAAGTGAAAGAGGAGAGTGAAAAAGTTGGCTTAAAGCTCAACATTCAGAAAACTAAGATCATGGCATCTGGTCCCATCACTTCATGGGAAATAGATGGGGAAACAGTGGCTAACTTTATTTTTTTGGGCTCCAAAATCACTGCAGATGGTGAGTGCAGCCATGAAATTAAAAGATGCTTGCTCCTTGGAAGGAAAGTTATGACCAACTTAGATAGCATATTCAAAAGCAAAGACATTACTTTGCCAACAAAGGTCCATCTAATCAAGGCTATGGTTTTTCCAGTAGTCATGTATGGATGTGAGAGTTAGACTGTAAAGAAAGCTGAGCGCCGAAGAATTGATGTTTTTGAACTGTGGTGTTGGAGAAGACTCTTGAGAGTCCTTGGACTGCAAGGAGATCCAACCAGTCCATCCTAAAGGAGATCAGTCCTGGGTGTTCATTGGAAGGACTGATGCTAAAGCTGAAACTCCAATACTTTGGCCACCTCATGCAAAGAATTGACTCACTGGAAAAGACTCTGATGCTGGGAGGGATTGACGGCAGGAGAAGGGGACGACAGAGGATGAGATGGCTGGATGGCATCATCGACTTGATAGACATGAGTTTGAGTGAACTCCAGGAGTTGGTGATGGACAGGGAGGCCTGGCGTGCTGCAATTCATGGGGTCGCAAAGAGTCAGACATGACTGAGTGACTGAACTGACTGACAATCAGTTTAAACATTCTTGTATTATATCAAGTGTTAGTTGCTCAGTGGTGTCCAACTCTTTGCAACCCCATGGACTGTTGCCCGCCAGGCTCCTCTGTTCATGGGATTTTCCAGGCTAGAATACTGGAGTGGGTTGACATTTCCTTCTCCAGGGGATCTATCTTCCCAAACCAGGGATGGAGCCCTGGTTTCCCCCATTGCAAGCAGATTCTTGACCATGTGAGCCATCAGGGAAGCCATTGTATAATATATTCTGTCCCCCCAAAATTCAAGAGACTGAAGTAACATATAATTTGTCATAATATAGGATATATTGTTAATGTAATTTCATACCAAGATAGGACATTTTTAATCAATTAATCCAATGAATTCAGTAATGAATTCATTATAATAATAAAAAAGGAGTTAGTCCGGTATCGTCAAAAAAATCTTTAAAAAGTGTTGACATTGTCAGCTGGGAGTAAAATGGACTAAATAACTGAGTCCAAGGTTAGCAATTATGGTCAGGGTGCTACTATAATGGAATTTCTTATTATAAATTAAAAAGAATATAGAATTTTTATCATAGTAGAATAACCACTCTGACACTTAGGCCCAAAAGGCTAAAGAGAAATATCCTTTATATTAACCTGATATGGTGACCTCATTTTGGCTTAGTCAGTGTAATCCTTAGCCATTAGCTGAGATATAGATTTTTGTACAAGAGCATATTGTTCTGTCTGAAAAAGAAATACCTTTAGAAACATTTCAAATAATTTCTTATAAAAGCTTTCTGGTGAAGCTCTGGGACAGTGGTGAGAATGTGGAGGTAGAGAGAATGCTATTTTTAGACTCTAAAATGACTTTTTGATATGAGTATAAACTAACCTGATTTGAACTTGGAATTTCCAGAAAGATTTCTTGTTGAAACAGGACTAACTTCTCTCTTGAGAAACTCTGTATTTAAATAAAAAGATCAAGCTAGGTACTGGGTGAGGTCAAGGAACTATGTTAAGCAGCACTAGAGCTGAATGTGTACATGTATGTGTATGTATGTGTGTGTGTGTATCTGTATGTGTATGTGTGTATATATGTATATTGTATATGTATATATTGTTATGACTGTGTATGTGTATATGTATGTACATACCGTGGGGAGCCTTCCAGATTCACCCTTCAGGAATCAGGCACTCACATTGTCAGCTAGAAACAGATTGGTTACAGAGCATTCACAACTCAGGTCTCTCTAGTAACTGCCCTCAGGGAAAGAGATGACTCAGTCAAGTGCACCCCGCTTGCCTCAGGGGCAGTCCACACACAGTGACTCATCCCTGTGTGGGTACAAAGGCTAGGCCTCTCTGTCTCGATTCAGAACAACTATAAAGAACTACCCCAGCTCCAGAGATTCCTGTGGTATTATATTCGCTGAAGCCTTGGTTCCATATGCATTGCTTCCCTCACTCCCTCATAGGGGTTGTTTTGGAGCACACGCCCCAGTAAACCTTCTGGACACAAATCTCCAACTCAGAGTATGTTTCCAGAAGCCAAACTAAGATAGTAAGCATTTATTATTTAGTATCACTTTAGCAAAAGGTTAGTTTACTGATTTATAAATGTTGAAGGGAGATGAAAGTAGGATGAATTCCTATATTTAGCCAGACTATATGTTGATATAGAACCAGTAAAGACCTAAGATGGTGGTTTATTATTTCACTAGTCTGGGCACCCTTGTGCGTTTTCTCTCATGCAAACTATCAGACAATTGTTTAAATCATTTTTTAAAATGGGGCAAAGGGTACTTTCAATTCAGCTCTGCCAGCACTCTGCCAACCACTTCTATTACCACCACTGCCTTTCAAAGACAGTAGTGTTGGTATTGGGTGGCCCACTGACTCGATGGACATGAATCTGAGTGAACTCCGGGACTGATGATGGACAGGGAGGCCTGGCGTGCTGCGATTCATGGGGTCGCAAAGAGTCGGACACGACCGAGCGACTGAACTGAACTGAACTTGTCATTAGAAGGGTTTAAATCAAGATTAGGCAAATAACATGTCAAGGAAGTACAGTGGAGATATCAAATCAGTGTATCTTTCCAGTATAGTAATGGATAACATGTGGTTAGATAAACAGTAGGTATCAGAAAAGTTAGCTGATATAATGAGGGCATATTAACCGTTGAGTATCAGCTGAGAAAAGCTGCAACTTAGAGACCAACGCAAGTAGACAGCTGCATCAAAGAGGTTTAGAAGCAACAGAGTCTTGGAAGTAAGGTTCAGAGCTAAGTTCCAATGGTGCACGTGGGAAGGGCCTTGGCCCATATTTGGTAGGGGAATACATATTATAAAGGAGACACCCTTTGACTCTCTCCTATATTCCTTAGTACTGTGGTTTCCCACTATTTCCTCAGCATGTTTTCATCATAGTAATAGTCGTCTTTTTCAAAAAATATTTGGTACTTTTTAATTATTTGGATAATATTCTTATGGGTTGAAACCTGCTTTCATTGCTGAAGATCCAGCTTCTCAAAGGCTAGAATCTGAGCATAGGCAGCCAGCCAAGGATCCAGGAAGGCAGAACCTGTCGCCAAAACTCAGGCACAAATAATGAATAGCAAGATTGAATAGATCCTGGGTCAAGTTCTTTTGTCTAAGAACAGGATTGATTAGTTGATGTCAGAGCTTTGGGTGAGGCTAAATCTAAAGTTGGGGATCAGGAAACCCCAGCTATGGACTGAGGAGCATGTGAGGGGAGTGAGCCAGGAAAATTATCACAATAGCAAAGGGCAGACCTGGGATACTCAGGCAGTTGTCATATATTAGGGGTAAAGCGGCTATTTGGACAAAACCACTATTGCAGTAAAAACAGAAAAACTTTTTGGTAAGAAACTGTTGGTATAATTTCTAATATGTGCACCTCTGAAGGCTTTCCCTAAAGGGCTAAGGTATGTAATAAACACCTATGTTATAAACACTTATTCTCCAGCCTAAGCAGAATTAAGCTCATTAGTTTTTTCCCCTCAGTGGTCTGATAAAACCGAAATATTACAGAACCTAATAAACATATTCAGTTCAGTTCAGTCGCTCAGTAGTGTCCGACTCTTTGCGACCCCATGAACTGCAGCACGCCAGGCCTCCCGATCCATCACCAACTCCTGGAGTTTACTCACATCCATCAAGTCGGTGATGCCATCCAGCCATCTCATCCTCTGTCGTCCCCTCAATCTTTCCCAGCATCAGGGTCTTTTCAACTTAGTCAGCTCTTCGAATCAGGTGGCCAAAATATTGGAGTTTCAGCTTCAACATCAGTCCTACCAATGAATATCCAGGACTCATATCCTTTAGGATGGACTGGTTGGATCTCCTTACAGTCCAAGGGACTCTCAAGAGTCTTCTCCAACACCACAGTTCAAAAGCATCAATTCCTCGGCTCTCAGCTTTCTTTATAGTCCAACTCTCACATCCATACATGACTACTGGAAAAACCATAGCCTTGACTAATGGAACTTTGTTGATAAGGTAATATCTCTGCTTTTTAATATGCTGTCTAGGTTGGTCATAACTTTCCTTCCAAGGAGCAAGCATCTTTTAATTTCATGGCTGCAGTCACCATCTGCAGTGATTTGGGAGCCCCCAAAAATAAAGTTAGCCACTGTTTCCACTGTTTCCCCATCTATTTCCCATGAAGTGATGGAACTGGATGCCATGATCTTGGTTTTCTGAATGCTAAGTTTTAAGCCAACTTTTTCACTCTCCTTTTTCACTTTTATCAAGAGGCTCTTTAGTTCTTCACTTTCTGCCATAAGGGTGGTGTCATCTGCATATCTGAGGTGATTGATATTTCTCCTGGCAATCTTGATTCCAGCGTGTGCCTCTTCCGACCAGCATTTCTCATGAGGTACTCTGCATAGAAGTTAAATAAGCAGGGTGACAATATACAGCCTTGATGTACTCCTTCTCTATTTGGAACCAGTCTGTTGTTCCATGTCCACTTCTAACTGTTGCTTCCTGACCTGCATACAGGTTTCTCAAGAGGCAGGTCAGGTGGTCTGGTATTCCCATCTCTTTCAGAATTTTCCACAGTTTATTGTGATCCACACAGTCAAAGGCTTTGGCATAGTCAATAAAGCAGAAATAGATGTTTTTCTGGAACTCTCTTGCTTTTTCCATGATCCAGCGGATGTTGGCAATTTGATCTCTGGTTCCTCTGCCTTTTCTAAAACCAGCTTGAACATCTGGAAGTTCATGGTTCACGTATTGCTGAAGCCTGGCTTGGAGAATTTTGAGCATTACTTTACTAGCGTGTGAGATGAGTGCAATTGTGTAGTAGTTTGAGCATTATTTGGCATTGACTTTCTTAGCAACTGGAATGAAAACTGACCTTTTCCAGTCCTGTGGCCACTGCTGAGTTTTCCAAACTTGCTGACATATTGAGTGCAGCACTTTCACAGCATCATCTTTTAGGATTTGAAAGAGCTCACCTGGAATTCTATCACCTCCACTAGCTTTGTTCATAGTGATGCTTCCTAGGGCCCACTTCTCTTCATGTTATTATTATTGTATAATAAACATAAAAATATCTAAAGAGATTAACTCAGAAGATAATGATGATTGTATCTCATATGTGTCCTATCTTTGACAAAATGTGATCACACATAATCTCATTTGAAGAATGTTATATTCTATTATATGCTATAATCATTATTTTATAGATAGGAAAGTGAAAGTGAAACTCACTCAGTCATGTCGAACTCTTTGTGACCCCCATGCACTGAAGCCTGCCAGGCTCCTCTGTCCATGAGGATTCCCCAGGGAAGAATAACAGAGTGGGTTGCCACGTCCTCCTTCAGGGGATCTTCCCAATCCAGGGATCAAACCCAGGTCTCCTGCATTGCAGGCAGATTCTTCACCATCTGAGCCACCAAGAAAAGCCCGAGAATATTAGAGTGGGTAGCCTATACCTGCTCCAGGAAGGTATAGGTTCTATTCCTGACCCAGGAATAGAACCAGGTCTCCTGCATTGTAAGCAGATTTTTTACCAGCTGAGCTACCTGGGAAACCCATAGATAGGAAAACTGAAGTTGTACGAGACATCTTGTCAGGAACTATCAGAGCTGGGACAGAAACTGAGGTACCTGGGTTCCTAGCACTATTCTCACCACTTGCTCAGTCATGTCCAATTATTTGCAACCTCCAGGCTCCTCTGTTCATGGGATTCTCCAGGCAAGAATACTGGAGTGGGAAGCCATTCACTTCTCCAGGGGATCTTCCCGACCCACGGAAAGAACATGTGTCTCCTGCACTGCAGGCAGATTTTTACCATCTGAGCCACCAGGACCTCTGTACACCTGTAACACTTAGAATTAGATATTCTGTGAAGATTCAATGCATGTTAATTAAAGGAACATTCTGTGGTTGGAATAGCTCACCTGTGATGCGACATTTTCTGCCACCTAGTAGTTTTTTAGACCTATCATGCATGTGAAGATATCTTTTTGTAGCTCAGGTTCTAATTGTAAAATAAAGACTTTAGAATAAATATTTTAAATGATTCTTTCCAGATATAAAATCTAATAGATTTCTTCTCCAGTAAATGATGAATAAGTCTTCACTATCTGGGAATCTGTAAACGGCTGTGTTTGTGAGTGTGTGTGTGTGTGCCTATCTGTGTTGCCACAGAAGATTTTCCATATTACATCCAAAGAGTTGCAACTGATGTTCACAAAGAGATGTTTGATGATTCAAAACTTGCCTATATTTCTTATATTCATATGGTTCTTTCTTTCCTTTGAATCTTCTCATGTATATTTAGGGGTATACTTACTTAATTGACAGCTTTCTAGTCCTATTTAATTGAAGTTTAGCTTACATGACTCTATTAGTAATCAATCATTGACTAATACTGATAAAAACCGTGAGACAGAACTTAAGGAACCTTATTAAAGTATATTGAGTTAGCATTTTTAAGTCAATTGTGTCATAAATGTAGTTACTCTTCATAATTACAATTTATATACTTATAAATGAGTGTGTGTGTGTACGTGTGTATGAAAGTCATTCAGTCACGTCCGACTCTTTGCAACCCCAATGACTGTAGCCTGCCAGGCTTCTCTGTCCATGGAATTCTCCAGGCCAGAGCACTGGAGTGGAAAGCCGTTCCCTCCTCCAGGGGATCTTCCCAACCCAGGGATTGAACCCAGGTTCCCACACTGCAGCCAGAGTCTTTACCATCTGAGCTACCAGGGAAGCCCTATTTAAAATATAAAATGAAAAAAAAATAATAATAAAATGCTTGGTTCATGTGACCTTAGCATTTACAGCTTTCTTTCACATACACCCACAGAGGTTTCTGTGTGATATTTATGTGAACTTTGAGTCATCCCCACTTATTTCTTTTCTGGTCTAAAGAGTGACTCTGACTCTCCCAAATTCTTCCCCCTGGTATGTTACAAATACAGCCCACAATCTTTAGAAGTATGCCTACTACTCAAATATCCAGTTTGATGTTTTACAAAAGCTATAAATGGAGACTAATAAATGACCTCAGTAATGTGAAGTATCTAAAATTCCAAAATAATTCAGCCTTATACACAGACTGGAATATGTGTCTTCATTAAGAAGTAGACATACCCTGGGGATCACTGACTGGATCTCCCTGTCTGTGATATGGTATCCATGTAGCAGAGCTTCTCAGATGGCTCAATGGTAAAGAACCTGCCATCCAAGCTGGAGATGCAGGTTCGGTCCCTGAGTCAAGATGATCCCCTGGACAAGGAAATGGCAACCCATTCCAGTGTTCTTGCCTGGGAAATCCCATGGACAGGAGGAGCCTGGGGGCCATAGTCCATGGAGTCTCAAAGAGCTGGACACACCAGCAGCGGCAGCATCCTGTGTAGCAATCATGAAGCCTTAGTTTGGGAAGAGATTTCAGACTATTGCTGAAAACATGGATTAGGACAGTCCGTGTTGTTTTGGTTTAATTATTGCTCTTTGCTTCTTTGGATGAACTGTTTTGTTCACTTTAACAATTTACTTCATACAGTCAGGGATGAAAATGTTTAACAAAAGGAGATGGTCCTGTGAGACTGCATTTCTATGTACCCAGAATTAGGACAGAATTTTTCAGTCTAACTAATAACTGAGGATGTGAGATTGTACTGCTGCTGCTGCTGCTAAGTTGCTTCAGTCATATCCAACTCTGTGAGACCCCATAGACGGCAGCCCACCAGGCTCCCCCATCCCTGGGAGTCTCCAGGCAAGAACACTGGAGTGGGTTGCCATTCCCTTCTCCAATGCATGAAAGTAAAAAGTGAAAGTGAAGTCACTCAGTCGTGTCCGACTCTGAGTGACCCCATGGACTGCAGCCCAGCAGGCTCCTCCGTCCATGGGATTTTCCAGGCAAGAGTACTAGAGTGGGGTGCCATCGCCTTCTCCAACTGAAACTGATTTATATAAGTCACTATATTTGCATATACTTTATTAGTTGATGTATATACATTTATTCCTACCATCAATTTTTTCTTCTTTTGACTTGCTTTTTTCCAGCTTTCACCTAAGACTGTTTTATCCTACTACTTTCATAGATTCTTAAATACTATAATTTTATTTCTAAACTCCTGCTGCTGCTGCTAAGTCGCTTCGGTCATGTCCGACTTGGTGAGACCCCATAGACAGCAGCCCACCAGGCTCCTCTGTCCCTGGGATTCTCCAGGCAAGAATACTGGAGTGGGTTGCCATTTCCTTCTCCAATGCATGCAGGTATGCTAAGTCGCTTCAGTCATGTCCAACTCTGTGGGACACCATAGACGGCAGCCCACCAGGCTCCCTGATCCCTGGGTTCTCCAGGCAAAAATACTGGAGTGGGTTGCCATTTCCTTTTCCATCTAAACTCCTAGATATTTATAAAAGAAAATGTTATGAAGAACTTATTAAGCCATGATAGAATTTTTTCTTTTATAAATTATACTTTAATTATTTACTTTATCTGAGAGTTTCCTCACAAATTACTAGAGTGCTAACTAGGTTTTTACTTTAATTTATGCTAGTTGTTTCATAAGCTAATTTTTATTTTAATTCTATATAGCTGTCTTTATTTTTTCTGTTGACTTTTCCCTAGTTTCTTTAACAAAAAATGTCTAAAATCTAAAACAGAATAAACTAAGTAAAATCAAGATCAGAACCATGTATACTCTGCTGTGAAAAGTTAAATCATCAGATAGACTTCTACAGGAAAATTAAAAAGGGTATAAATACTCTGTCAATACAAATGATAAAAATAGTCAATTTATATAAGACCAAGTGATAATTTTCCTAGAACTCATATCATAAGGTCTTAAAATATAAAAATACATCTTTCAATATCTTTCAGAAAACTAAAATTAGTATATAATTTAATCACTCATTTATATAGACATTTGAACAAATCTAAAAGCTCGAGAACTAATGAGACAGAAATAGATGGCTTTTATAATGTCACAAAGATGGAATTACTTTACTGCTTTACTTAGTCACTACTGAAATTAATTTCTCTATTATATCATAAACTGGGCCAAGACACCATTAGAGTACATATATGAATGAGTTGCCATCTTAAATTAATTCTCCTACAAAGAATGCCTCAGAAATTTGTGGGAAATCCTTGAAGAATCAAAACATTTTATAAATAAAAAACAAGTGACTAAAGATTAAATCCCTCAAGCAATATAGACATTATAGACATTGGCAGTAGGAGAGGTTTTCTCTGACTAAAACATTTTGAGACTTCTTAATTTAAGAAATCATGGTATTAGAGCTTCAGTTCAGTTCAGTTCAGTTGCTCAGTCATGTCCAACTCTTTGTGACCCCATGGACTACAGCACGCCAGGCCTCCCTGTCCATCACTAACTCCCGGGGTTTACTCAAACTCATGTCCATGGAGTCAGTGATGCCATTGCATTTATTTTAAAATAGATTATAGATACAACTAAGGTGTTTATCTAGAAGAACATATTTTTCCATATATTTGGAAAATGAACTGAGATGCTGCTAGGTAAATGAACTTAAGAGTATACGTGAATCTAAAAGGCAAATAAATATTCCCAACTGTTCTGCAACTATGGTTCTGAAAATATTGCACCATAATTTATATTTCCTGTCTATGTCAGAGTCCAGCAAATGGAATAAGAAGACATGACTAAGCCAAGCTAAGCCTTTGATTAACATCCCAGGGAAATCTGAACATACAAGATTGTTGTCGAATGTTATTTGAGTCTCTATAACATCCCTCTGGATTCTTGCCTCATTTAATCTGGTTAGTTGGTAATGTGACCCCCTCACCCCCTACCCTTTGAGAGATGATTCAGACCTCCAAGGTCTAATCCCTTACAATCGAGATAGATGGATCTAAATTTTACTTTTTAAAGTTGCTTTTGACAGAACCATGGATTTGTAAATAACTGTGGTCTAGGCAGAGAGTAGAATATAATTTATCACCAAACCAGGTTATTTGTGAGGGAGTAAAAGGGCTCAATATAGTTACTGTATTAGTTGCCTATTGCTGCTGTAACAAATTATCACAAATTAGTGACTTAAAACAACATAAATTTATTTTCTTACAGTTCCAGAGGTCAGAAGTCCAAAATCGGTCTCACTGGGTAAAAATTCAAGATCTTCGCTTTTGGTAGATGCTCTGAGGGAAGGATCTGTTTCCTTGCCTTTTTCAGCTTCTAGAAGCTGCCTACATTCCTTGGCTTGTGACCCCTTCTAGCCTCACTCCAACTTCATGCTTCATCACCCATCTTCCATTACTAACTCTGATCCTTCTGCCTCCCTTCCAAAAGTACTCTTGTGATTACACTGGGCCCATCTAGCTAATCTAAGATAATTTCTCCATCTCCAAATCCCTAATGTGATTATATCTCTAAAGTCCCCCCTCCCCTGCTTTTTTTTAAAAACCATGTAAAGTAACAAACTCAGGGGTCCTGAAAACTGGGACACAGACATCTATGGGGGATATTATTCAGCTTACCACAGTTACCATGGGTGTAAATTGGGACTATCACAACAAAACTGGGACACTGGGTCACCCTTTCCTAATAGAAAAGATAGACCTGAACATGCAGTGCCATCTTCTCTTTGTGTTCTTGTGATCGCCACTGTCAAGTCCTAGAATGCTCTCCATTTTGTACCCACCATTTCATCTCTGCTATTTGAAATAATTTCTCTGGTTCAAGAAAAAAACCACCTCCACCATGAAAACTACCCAGCTCAGAGTAATTTTCCCCCTCCGTGCTGCTGCTTCCTCTTTAGCATGGATCTGTCATCTCCTATTGTACTTGCCACCATCTATTCAATTTAATATAAATATATTTGTAAATGCATCTTTTATCCCCAACACAAAGTAAGTTCTGCATGGTAGGGACCATGCTTTCGGCCAAAAGAGAGCCATAAACACTCAGCATATAAAACACAAACAAGTCCTCAACCACTTCTAGGCCTGGGTCTGTTGGTGGAGGTCCTCCAAGCCTAATTCCCATCAGCTTATCTAGATGACCAACCAAGTGTAGGAGTCACCTGACACTCAAGCGCTTTCTATACATAAAGGAGACAAATGCTTCACCAGAAACTTCCTTCAGACTGGGTTAAAGCCAACATTTTTATGGAACTATGTCTACCAGTCAACATGATTTTTATCAAGAGGATGCTGCCACCCACACCTGCTTATCCTGGTTATTAGCTACAGAAACAAACAATAAAACACTTTGATGGTATTTAATTATAAGCTGAATGCTTTCAGATCTTTGCTGACAATCAAAACTCAGACAATCAAAACAAACAAACAAAAACTTGGGGTTTTTTTCCTCATTTTTTAAATGGCAGAAGATGATAACATTGAGATCTCTTCTTTTAATAAAGGGAAGAGATACAACCTGCTAGAATTTCATTTAGTCATTATTTCTCTGGACACTATGTGCAATAGGCACTGGCACCCCACTCCAGTACTCTTGCCTGGAAAATCCCATGGACAGAGGAGCCTGGTGGGCTGCAGTCCATGGGGTCACAAAGAGTCAGACACGACTGAGCGACTTCACTTTCACTTTTCACTTTCATGCATTGGAGAAGGACATGGCAACCCACTCCAGTGTTCTTGCCTGGAGAATCCAGGGACGGAGAAGCCTGGTGGGCTGCCGTCTATGGGGTGGCACAGAGTTGGACACGACTGAAGTGACTTGGCAGTAGCTGCAGAGGTGTAAGTGGAGGCCACAAGAAGTTACATTTATTTGTTGGACCCTAATGAAGGAAATTTAAATATGAAACCAAAAATAGCCCTTGGTATATTTGCCTCACCAGATGCAGACTCCCAATACTTTCAGCCAGATTTTGGTGTATCAGAATGTGAGAGAGTGATAAACATTACAGAATAACTTATTAGGAAAGGACATTGAAAGTCATTCACTTTTTTCCTCTCCACTATTAGTCATTCCTAGATTCATTCACAACCCAGGGAAAAGAAGGCCAAAAATAGCCACCACGCCAAGACTATTGTGAAGCAGCTGTCTGTGGTGCACCAAGGCAAGCAGACAGTTGGAAGTCCAAGTGCAGAGAGTAAACAGAGGCTATATCGAAACAGCAATCATGCTAATCACCAATTTGTTAGCAAATGTGCTGCACTTTGTATTTTCAAAGCATTGTATCATCATTAATTAATTAACGAGTGAAAATTGCTGTTGAAGTGGCATACAAAACTGCGTGCAAGATTTGGAAAGAAACTATTTTATATGGCATACACTGAAAAAGTGAGCATTTTTTCCCTTTCTCTTCTTGTTGTCTCTAATTTGTTTATTTGTTTTCCACCAGCCTGTGTCATGTTCTCTCTCACTCTTCCGTTTTAGCTTATGCTGTTCCTGCTACCAGGAGCCTTCCTCCTCAGATAACCCCTGCGCATCTATTACACGGATATCAGCAGAAACATCACTTTCTTCTAGAGACAGTGCCCCGAGGCTGTTAGGCTATTTTAGGGACTCCTGCAGTCCTTAATAGAACCTTTGACCCTCTCTTAAATGTCCTATTTAATTGTCTGAAATCCTTGCTAGACTGTTGGCTCTGTGAGGGCAGAGGCTTGTGTGTCTTGTTCACCTCGCACAGTGATCCATACATGGCAATCACCCAGTGTTTCTTAAATGAATAAAAGAATCCCCCATGAGGGAGAATGAAATGAGCTCCCACTCAGTAAAAATCAATCTGCTCAGCATTCTAAATGCTTTATCTCATTGAATGCTCACCATGTTCCACTGAGATAGGTTCTAGGTAGGAAATTGAAGTGACAGAGAATTAGTCATTTGCCCATGATCACACCATTGGTAAGTGCTAAAACAGACTGAATCACAGGTTTCCTGATTTCAAACCTACACTTCTCCAAAAGTGATGAAGAAGAAAATGGTGGTTCCTGAAGTCCAGGAACTGGTGTGACCATCCTGGTCAGGTCTCTGTGTTATCACAAACTGGATACTGACCTCGAAATCTGGCCTGTGATTTCCTCCTGTTGCACAAAAACAATCTCACAGACCATCAGCATCAGACAAGGTCACTCTTAGACCATGACAAAGTGAGACAAAACATGCCACTCCATAATTTTATCTAAGTACAGACCAAAGCACGGTCACTGTGAGAAACTCACAGAACACCAAACATTACCCTCTCCTGACCAATAGGAGTTTCTGTTACTTCTTTACCAAGGATAGCTTTCACCTCACTTCTCTATGGATAAGATGTACTGAGATACCCAATCACAAAATTGCCCTCACTTCCTAATAGCACCCACCTAGAGGTGGGTCGTGTCCGAGGTCAGGGGTGGCAGCTGAGAGGAGCTACCTCGCATCGGAGGTCAGGGGTGGCGGCCAAGAGTGCCAGGCTGCAACAGCGCAGGAGCAGCCGAGAGGAGCTACCCCCGCCCGAGGCCAGGGGAGGCGGCCAGGAGAATCAACCCCATGTCCAAGGAGCGGTGGCTGCGCGGGCACAGGAGAGGGCCTAGAGGAGCTATTCCACATTCAAGGTCAGGGGGGCGGTGGTGAGGAGGCATCCCTCATCCAAGGTAAGGAGCAGGTGCTGCGCTTTGCTGGAGCAGCTTTTAAGAGATACCCCACATCCAAGCTAAGAGAAACCCAAGTAAGACGGTAGGTGTTGCAAGACGGCATCAGAGAGCAGACACACTGAAACCATACTCACAGAAAACTAGTGACTATAATCACACTAGGACCACAGTCTTGTCTAACTCAATGAAACTAAGCCATGCCCTGTGGGGCCACCCAAGACGGGCAGGCATAGTGGAGAGGTCTGACAGAATGTGGTCCTCTGTAGAAGGGAATGGAAAACCACTTCAGTATTCTTGCCTTGAGAACCCCATGAACAGTATGAAAAGGAAAAATGATAGGATACTGAAAGAGGAACTCCCCAGGTCAGTAGGTGCCCAATATGCTACTGGAGATCAGTGGAGAAATAACTCCAGAAAGAATGAAGGGATGGAGCCAAAGCAAAAACAATACCCAGCTGTCGATGTGACTGGTGATGGAAGCAAGGTCCGATGCCGTAAAGAGCAATATTGCATAGGAACCTGGAATGTTAGGTCCATGAATCAAGGCAAATTGGAAGTGGTCAAACAGGAGATGGCAAGGGTGAATGTCGACATTCTAGGGATCAGTGAACTAAAATGAACTGGAATGGGTGAATTTAACTCAGATGACCATTATATCTACTACTGCAGGCAGGAATCCCGTAGAAGAAATGGAGTAGCCATCATGGTCAACAAAAGAGTCCAAAATGCAGTACTTGGATGCAATCTCAAAAATGACAAAATGATCACCGTTCATTTCCAAGGCAACCCATTCAATATTACAGTTATCCAAGTCTATGCCCCAACCACTAACACTGAAGAAGCTGAAGTTGAACGGTTCTATGAAGACCTACAAGACCTTTTAGAACTAACACCCAAAAGATGTCCTTTTCATTATAGGGGACAGGAATCCAAAAGTAGGAAGTCAAGAAACACCTGGAGTAACAGGCAAATTTGGCCTTGGAATACAGAATGAAGCAGGGCAAAGACGAATAGAGTTTTGCCAAGAAAACGCACTGGTCATAGCAAACACCCTCTTCCAACAACACAAGAGAAGACTCTACACATGGACATCACCAGATGGTCAACACCAAAATCAGATTGATTATATTCTTTGCAGCCAAAGATAGAGAAGTTCTATATAGTCAACAAAAACAAGACCAGGAGCTGACTGTGGCTCATATCATGAACTCTTTATTGCCAAATTCAGACTGAAATGAAAGAAAGTAGGGAAAACCACTAGACCATTCAGGTATGACCTAAATCAAATCCCTTATGATTATACAGTGGAAATGAGAAATAGATTTAAGGGACTAGATCTGACAGATAGAGTGCCTGATGAACTATGGAATGAGGTTCGTGACATTGTACAGGAGACAGGGATCAAGACCATCCCCATGGAAAAGAAATCCAAAAAAGCAAAATGGCTGTCTCAGGAGGCCTTACAAATAGCTGTGAAAAGAAGAGAGGCGAAAAGCAAAGGAGAAAAGGAAAGGTATAAGCATCTGAATGCAGAGTTCCAAAGAGTAGCAAGAAGAGATAAAACACCAATATAGTATACTAACGCATATATATGGAATTTAGAAAGATGGGGATGATGACCCTGTATGCGAGACAACAAAAGAGACTCAGATCTATAGAGTGAACTTTTGGACTCTGGGGGAGAGAGAGAGGGAGAGGGTGGGATGAGATGGGAGAATGGCATTGAAACATGTATACTATCAAGTAAGAAACGAATCGCCAGTCGATATCTGATACANTGTCTCCAAACCATTATTCTTTCACAGCATTAACTATTTATTCCTGGAAAATGCAGTTAAGTATTATTTATACTGATTAAGGCTCTACGTGTATTATAAGCAGGAAGGGATATGGGAGGGTGGCATATTTGTTTTGTTACATGATAAAATTCAAAACTAGGTGCTTGAGAAAAATCCCAGTCTTGCTTAGGTATCAACAGAGTCAATTGATCTAAAACAGCGTCACTAGTAAGATAACAAAAAGATAACAGCAGAGAATTTAAAATTTAAAAGTCTAGGAGAATACTCAATGCACTTAATAACATTTGAAGTGCATTTTGTTGCTATAATCATTAGTAAAATTTTTTAAAAAATAATAATCATCCTCTTCCTGGAGTTCCAAAACTGCTCTCCTGGAAGACTCTGCTATGCAAATTATCACTGAATTCTCTTTCTTTGCCCTTGTGGTATACATTTTCATAAAGACATATAAAAGATACATTTATACCATTTTGTAGTATAATTGGGCTTTTACTGAGAATTCTTATATTAGATAACTTGGCCGTGACTAGAAGAATTTTAGAAAAGAGGACAAAGTGAAATAAAACAAAATGGCCATTTATTAAAGAAAACAAAATAATCTACAGTGCAACTCACAGGTAAGGAAGTATGGCTAGCATGTGTTTGAAAGTCTCATAACATGTGAAACACCAGACGTGGCTACTTTAAAAACCTATCACCTGTGGAGAAAAGGGAACCCTTTTGCATAGCTGGTGGGAATGTAAATTAATACAGCCACTCTGGAGAATAGTATGGAGATTGCTTTAAAAACTAGGAATAAAACTACCACATGGCCCAGCAATCCCACTACTGGGCCTATGCCCTGGGAGAAAACCATAATTCAAAAAGACACATATACCCCAATGTTCACTGCAGCACTATTTACAATAGCTAGGACATGGAAATAATTAAGATGCCTCTTGACAAATGAATGGATAAAGAAGTTGTGGTACATATATACAATGGAATATTACTTTGCCATAAAAAGAAGTCAGTTCTAGCAAGGTGGATGAATGTAGAGCCTGTTACACAGACTGAAGTCAGTAAGATAAAAACAAATATCATATATTAACACATATAAATGGAATCCAGAAAAATGGTGCTGATGAACCCATTTGCAGCACAGGAATAGAGATGCAGATGTAGAGAATGGACTTGTGGCCAAATTGGGGGAAGGAGAGGGTGGGATTGGTTGAGAGAGTAGTACTGAAACATATACATTACCATATGTAAAACAGATAGCTAGTGGGAAGCTGCATAACACAGGGGCTCTGTGACAACTTAGAGGCGTGGAATGGGGAAGTGGGAGGGAAGCTGAGGAGGGAGGGGACATATGTATACCTGTGGCTGATTCATGTTGATGTATGGCAGAAACCAACTCAACATTGTAAAGCAATCACCCTCCAATTAAAAAAAAAATCACTGTATCATTCATCCCCAGCTATAGTGCCTAAATTTCAATCTTGCAACAATTGAAACACAGGTTTCTGACTAGCCTTGTAATATCACTAGCCTTGCTTGTCTTGTCACTGATTTTGAAGAAACCCAGATTGAATGTGTCCTATCCTCTCTGTATCTGCCAGACCACGCAGATGAAATCTAGAGAGACGGTAAACTTTCTGCCCCCTGTGGTAAAACGTATGAGTAAAAAACACTTCTGAATGCGCTTCATTAAGGTTAGGTTCAAAGAAGAAAAGACATGGGTCTTTTAAAGGAATCTTGAAATGGTCGGAAACCCTGAGCATGCAGGTGAAGAATAATTGGTAAGTTGAACCAGACATGTTGCGACTGTGCTCTGAGAGCTGAGGTTTGTAGGCAGAGGCCCCAAAGGTCCCTTTTTCCCCATCCCCAGAAGTTCTTCCTGATACCAAATCGGATGGGTCTCCAGTCTCCTCCACTGAACTTGTCACTGGACTCTTACATTTAGCTTCCATTTAAGAATTCTTTTGAAAAATACATTACACAAAGTTAAAAAAAAGCCGTATGGATATGACTAAACAATATTATGATATTCTCTAATCCTGGTATCAGTGGATGAGAGATTAGACTGTAAAAGGAGTCTAATGAGGGCAAAGGACTTACTCCTTGATCAAGTGTCACACAAGAGACACAGAGAGTAGGAAAATCAAGGAGCAACAAAGAGTGGACCTCACAGAAGAATTTCAATTTCTGTCCTACGAGATGGAAGGAGGCATCAAGCACAGACCAAAGACAGTAGATTAGAGGAGGAAGGTGAAGCAACTTCGTGGGTTTTTCACTAGACTATAAGAGCACACAGTTAAAGTCTTATTTTCCAAAGTGAAGAATTAACTTTGAATGTTTTCTATATTAGCTTCTTATCTTTTCTATTTTATTAATTTATTTTTAACTATAAAAGAATTATCGTTTCATAGCCAAAGAGATGGGGTAGTAACTTTTTAAATAACTATTATGGGAGTATTAGCATATTTATGTGGAGAAGGAAATGGCACCCCACTCCAGTACTCTTGCCTGGAGAATCCCAGGGACGGGGGAGCCTGGTGGGCTGCAGTCCATGGGGTCACTAAGTCGGACATGAGTGAGCGACTTCACTTTCACTTTTCACTTTCATGCATTGGAGAAGGGAATGGCAACCCACTCCAGTGTTCTTGCCTGGAGAATCCCAGGGATGGCGGAGCCTGGTGGGCTGACATCTATGGGTCGCACAGAGTCGGACACGACTGAAGCGACTTAGCAGCAGCAGCAGCAGCAGCATGTTTATGTTGCTGATGGTTTTTAAATTCAGTGTAATCTTAGTGAGCACATTATATATTCTGCTTTATACTCTTACCATTATATGCAGATAGTGCAAATTATTTAACCTAATTTTGGTGACAGAATCATAACACTGTTATGATTCATACAGAATAACAGATTCTGTTATGATTCAACAGAATCATAAACACTGTTAAAAGTTAATAGTGAGAAAATTTCCTATTTTTATCAAAACATTTAAAACTCAGTTAAAATCTTATAGAGAAAAGAAAAAAGTTAAAGTAGCATTTACTTATGCACAATAATAATTTTAAAAATGCCTTATTTCTTGGTTAAAAAAAAAACTTATCAAGATTAATTGGAACAAAACTTGTCTTCTCATCATATTAGCTTATGTTGAGAATCAAACACTGTTTTTACACTTTGGTAAACTATGGTGCCCCTAAATTTGGCTCAGCTTACATAATTTTATTCTTCACACTTTTAATATTATGAAATAATTCCAAAACTTCCCTTAATATGAAGGTTTTTTTTGCTACCATCACTTCCTCTGTGACTTCTTCATTCTCTTCCTCACACAAGCAGATGCCTCACAAGTGTCCACAGGCTCACTTTCATTCCTTTCTGGCTGCACACCTAGACTCTCTTGAACAGCAGCAGTCTTGACATCGCCATGGTCAGCACTTCCTTCAATAACTGTTCACACTTGATTCAAAGTTCCTTTTCCAGGATTACCACTGTTTTGCTGCATATTCATTTTAGTTGGCCAATTTCCTCTTTCAGTTACCCTCTGTAAGGAGGTTATGTGGATTTATCATTGGGAGACAAAAGAGGCACCACAACTACATGCTTTGCTGCTTGTGCACAAATCGAGTAACAGATGTCCAGTGACCAATAATCAACTGTCTTTGAAAGTTGTGATGTGACTGCTCACCAGTCATGATGCCTCTTCTAGAAAGTGATTTAGGAAGAGAGCTGTAGCCTGAAGAGTAAGCAATAATGTTTGTACTTTATATATAACCAGTCCCTATTACCATATCATAGTCACAGAAATTTGAGTCTTTTGGGGGGGGGATTTTTTTCGGTAAGTCACTTCAGCCACATCTGATTCTTTGTAACCCTATGGCCTGTAGCCCAGCAGGCTCCTCTGTCTACGGGATTCTCCAGGCAAGGATACTGGAGTGAGTTGCCAGACCTTCTTCCTCCAGGGGATCTTCCCAATCCAGGGATTGAACCCACATCTCATTATGTCTCCTGCATTGCAGATGGGTTCTTTACCACAAGAGCCACCTGGGAAGCCCCTGTTTGGGGTGGGGGAGGCTGTGTTATTTAACTGGGCTTCCCCAGTATCTCACACGGTAAAGAATCTGACTGCAATGTGGGAGACCCGGGTCTGAACTCTGAACTCTTGAAGATCCCTCGAGAAGGGAATGGCTACCCACTCCAGTATTCTTGCCTGGAGAATTCCACGGACAGAAGAACCTGGCAAGTTACAATCTATTGGATCACAAAGAGTTATTTAACTAAATCACGGTAACTGAAATTCCTTTGAGAGACTTAGTCATTTTTAATCTGTATTTTTCTTGAAGATCTAGTAACATGTAACACATTCAAGAAAAATGCAAACAAGAAAGGCAAAGTCCCTCACTTCAACAAGTTTCCAGTTTAATGGACAGCAATAAGATAACTACACACTTTCTGTAATCTGATGAACATGATGTTCAAAATGATGTAAAAGAAAGTAAGTGAAATTACCCTTGATCAGGAGCTGAAAAAGAGATAACTAAGATAATGGCAGGGATGACAAACATTTTTAAGGTTATGCCAAACAGCTGCTTAGATTTCCACCAGAAAGATAAAAAGAATTTTGGTTTTCCTGTTTCCCTAATGTTCATCGTCTTGCTATTATAAATGATGTCATGATGAATACTTTTGTAACTGGAATCACTTTAAAGTGGAATAACTAGATAAAATGGCATGAACAGCTTTAAGGCTACTGGTACACCCTCTGACCTGAAACACTAAGAGGGTTTGTCTCTGATGCCTTTAGCTTGTGATCTCTGTTTTGATCTCTCAACCAAAGGTAATTTCACCCACCTATGAATTTTTACATCATTTTTGAATCTTATGCTCATCAGCTTATGCTATTTTATGAAGAAAAGTATGAAAACAATACCTACAAAATATTAGGAATCCATTTTTCTGGAGAGCTAAAGTTGGGAAAACAGCATGGATTGCTTATTGAATGTCAAGGATGATAGTTGTCACAGAGAACAAGAATCTCCAAAAAATTTATTTTATGAGCCTTCTGGGATAATAATCCATGTGGAAAATTAACTACACTGAAGAAATATTTAATAGGTCAGGAACACTTTGTATTTTGAGAGTTAAAAAAAAATTATTTGTGACACTTCAAAGAAAGAACGTAAAAAAGGAATGTAGTCAACTTGTGCTTACGTTCCTCCTAAGTGAGTTCCACTGCTTATAGTGGGGGTGTCAGGGAGGAGTCAGGGCACAGACGGGGGGAGGGTGCATTTTGTTTGTGCTTGAGGTTATATCTACATTAACCTCACATAATAAATAGTAATTTTAAAAATGAAAATTTTGCATACCTCAGGTTTTACCTACCAACATGAACACAGAATGACTCTGTGCTTCTTTTGCTCTTGTTTTGGTACATCTTAGGAGAATATAAAGATTATACCACATTAAAGTTTTTCTCCAAAAGCTTTACAAAGCATTAGGTATAAAAATTAATTGAACATATGTACATTGCTTCAGTTTCCTTGCACAGCAGACTCACATTTGTGAAAAAAGTAAAGGACTGGAGACTTCCAGTCCATTAGGAAAGGCGTTCAGAAGTGGTCACTCCATCCTAACAAGTTAAAAACTGAACAAACAGAAAAATCAGCAACTCTCCCCAGATTAGAAAGAGAAGCGAGGTCACAGAGCAAAACACTGCCCCCTAAACTGGAAAGACAGACAGGTATTACAAAGAATGACAACCTGCAGACAAGAAACCCCACAGAAGAAACTTCATGGGAACTGGGGTCAAAAATCTAAACTTCAGTTTGATGAATTGCTGGAGACTCAATGTGGACAAGTCTGAGAGTTTAAAACTTCAGAAAGATCCAGTGTTGACAGAGGTGGGTGGGGCAGGAGGGGGTCAAACTGCTGTGAGTCTCACCTCCAAGGGCTCTTCCAAGTCCTCAGGGTGAAGATGGGAGAAAAATACCCTCATGGTTCTGGCACGGAGACGGGAAAATAACTATTTTGAAATATGACAGATTTCTGTTCTTCTCAACAAGGCTTGCTGTCAGGAGAAACTATTTCACCAGAGCCTAACCTGCTGGGGTTTTATCAGGGCCTAATCTATCTGTGGAAGGTAAATACAGATAGCTGTATTTCAGCTTTCTCTGAAAGGGGAATCAGCTTTCTCTAGTTTTCTGTAGAGAAAATTAAGAAGTACTGATGAGGACTTCCCTGATTGTTCAGCTGTTAAGACTCTGCGCTTCCACAACAGAGGGCATGAGTTTAGTCCCTGGTCAGGGAACTGAGATCCTGCATGCCGCGCTGTGGGGCAAAAAAAAAAAAAAAAAAAAAACAAGAAAAAGTTTAACAAGAACACAGGTAAGGTTTACAATCGAGGAGCATGGGGTCATCAAAAGACTGAGCTCTAATCATAGGACTACAGAAGGCTTTCCCTCTCCTGATACCATCATATCACCAAAGACCCATTTACTGCAGTTCCTTTCAGTCAGTACATCATGTCCAGATTTCAGCAAACAACTATAAGGGAAAAATTATGCTTTGAAGAGACTGAGCAAGCATCAGAACCAGAATCAGATATGGCAGGTATGTTGAAATGATCAGATTGAGAATGGAAAAAGTAGACAACATGCAAGAACAGATGGATAATACAAACAGAGATGAAAATTCTAAGAATCATAAATAAATACTAGAAATCAAAAACAGTATCACAGGAATAAAGAAGGTCTTCAGTGGGCCCCTACGTAGAATGGATATGGTTGAGAAAAGAATCTCTGAGCTTGGGGACATGCAATAGAAACTTTTAAAATTGAAAAGCAAAGAGAAAAAAGACGAAAAAAGCAGAACTGAATATTCAAGGACTGTGGGACAACTATAAAAGGTCTAACATACATTAATGGGAATATCAGAAGGAGAAGAAAGAGACAAAAGAATTAAGCAGTATTTGAAGCAATAATGACTGACGATTTCTCCCCAAATAAGGTCAGATACCAGAACACAAATCCAAGAAGCTCAGAAAACACCAAGCAAGATACATGCCCTGCAAAACCACACTCAGGCATATAATTTTCAAACTACAGAAAATCAAACATAAAGAAAAATCTTGAAAGAATCGAGAGAGAAAAAAACACCTTCCCTATATGGAAGCAAAGATAACAATTACATCCCACACAGTAAAGGAAGGAGAGGGTGGGATGAGTTGAGAGAGTAACACTGAAACATATATTACCATATATAAAATAGGTAGCTAGTGGGAATTTGCTGTATGACACAGAGGGCTCAAACCTGGTACCCTGTGACAACCTAGGAGGGTGGAATGGGGTGGAGGGTTAGAGGGAGGTTCAAGAAGGAGGGGACATATGTATACCATGGCTGATTGATGGTGATATATGGCAGAAACCAACCCAATATTGTAAAGCAATTATTCTTCAGTTAAAAATAAGTAAATTTTAAAAAATCAATTACGTCATTTCTTTTAAGAAATCATGCAAACAAGAAAAGAGTATTTAAAGTGCTGAGAGAAAAGTCACCACTTTAGAATTCTTTAGCCTGTAAAATTATCCTTCAATATGAAGGTGAAATAAAGACTACTAGACAAAGAAAAATTGAGAGAGTTTGTTGCCTTAGACCTTCCTTGCAAGAAATGTTAAAGGTTTTTCATAAAGAAGGAAAATACCAGAGGTTATAAATTTGAATGAAGTTAAAGTAGCTCAGTTGTATCTGACTCTTTGCAACCTCATGGACTACAAAGTCCATGGAATTCTCCAGGCCAGAGTACTGGAGTGGGTAGCCTTTCCTTCTCCAGGGGATCTTCCCAACCCAGGGACCGAACCCAGGTCTCCTGCACTGCAGGCAGATTCCTTACCAGCTGAACCACAAGGGAAATTTGGATCTACACAAAGAAAGGAATAACATCAGAGCATGAATGGCAAAAAAAATTCATTTTCTTATTCTTAATTGATCTAAAAGATAATTGTTGCAAAATAATAATACCAACAATGTATGTGATTGTGTATGCTTATGATGTGTGTACATATATATGCATAAACATATATATATATATATGCTTATGTGTAAGTGAAATGAACAATAACAGTGATACTATGCCCAGGAGGGAAGAACTAGACATTCCTGAAAACCCACAGAACGTACAATACCAAGAGTGATCCCTATGTAAATAACGGACTTGTAGTGATGAGGTGTCAAATGTAGCAAATGTACCACTCTAGCGCAGGAGCTGATAGTAGGGGAGGCTGTAGGTGTATCTGGACAGAAGACGTATGGGAACCCTGTACTTCCTACTCAACTTTGCTATAAACCTAAACTGCTCTATTAAAAAAAGCAAATAATTGAATAAGGTAGTTTCTGATTTTAAAAGTGGGTATCATTCTAGTAGATATTGATAGTATAGAGTAGAAATAAAGAGACTATATCTATGATTCAAGAGAAGAGAGTATTAACTTACTATAATTTGGGATGTATGAGAAGATATGCCTAGTTCAGTTCAGTTAAGTCACTCAGTCGTGTCTGACTCTTTGCGACCCCATGAATCGCGGCACGCCAGGCCTCCCTGTCCATCACCAAATCCCGGAGTTCACTCAGACTCACGCCCATCGAGTCCGTGATGCCATCCAGCCATCTCATCCTCGGTCGTCCCCTTCTCCTCCTGCCCCCAGTCGTGTTTATAAATGTAAACACTGAGATCTAACTAACACTGAGACCTAAGCTAACAAGAACCTTATGGAACTATACTCGTGAATGAAATGTCAGCACAAGCTGGGACAGTTTATATGGTTAGGACAGAAAAAAGAGGAAAGTTAAAATTGTTATAATTATACATACACACATTTACAATTCTACTGAGGTATATTTTGACACAATTGATGAAAAATATAAGCAGGAAATATTTTATCTTCAAAAGAATTTTTAAAATACCGTAAACTGAATAAAATGTCACTCTGCTGCTATTCCAGAGTCAGTTTACATTCCTGATGACAAATTTCAGAGGACATAATTCCCAGTATCTCTTGGGGCTCTGTCATTTCAAATTCCTCTGTAAGAACCATAATCCAGATATTTTAAGTATCAGACAATACTACAAATCATTCCGTTTGAATTTAATGTGGCCTTGACCAATGAAGGGGGCTTCCCTGATAGCTCACTTGGTAAAGAATCCGCCTCCAATGCAGGAGACCCCGGTTTGATTCCTCGGGTGGGAAGTTGCACTGGAGAAGGGATAGTCTACCCACTCCAGTATTCTTAGGCTTCCCTTGTGGCTCAGTTGGTAAAGAATCTGCCTGCAATGACCAATCAAAATAAATAATGAGTTAACTCTCAAACAACAATCAATACTGTTAATGTTTATTGTTTATTTTTAAATATCATAATAAAATTAAACAGTACTATCGTTTGACACACTTTTTAAATCAGTTTTGCTCATCTGTATTTATTTTTGTGCTTACATGTATTCACCTCTCCATATGTAACTTAATTAATACATATAACATATATGTGCATGTTCTCAGAATCTGCTGCTTGAAATGTATAAAATTCATTTTCTTTTGATTGTTAGATATTTACTCCAAAATTTGTTAATGCTCTTAATACTTTTGACAATGAGTTAATTAGTGACAAAAATTAGGTTGGGTTTATATAGCCATTATATGTATCAAACACTTGGAAAATTTTGTTTGTCTCAAGAAAAATAACAGCATGAATTAAAGCACCACTTTCCCATTAAAGACGGTAGCTGTCAATCATAAAAACGTCATTCTGCCTCTTGTCTCTCTACATTTTCTACTTTGCACTAAATTCTAAATTTAATAATATATTTCTATTCTCTCTCTCCCAAATGACAGCAAAAAAAATTTTCCCCAATATGTGAGCAACTAAAATGTTATCCTACCTCAATAGTCCTCATCCTAAGGAGTCACTGGTTAGCAGACAGGCAGCATGTGTCCCTACAGGTGTATGACTCACACCAAGAAACAGAAAGTGATTACTGAAGGGACTTTTTCTAGTCACAAAATGACACCTTCATAGATGTCTGAGAGCTCCTGGTAGGTATTCAACTTGTCATCCGTTTTTAGTCACTGAAATACTGCCACCTTCAGGAAGAATATTCATTGCATATTCATTGTCCTGAATATTCATTGGAATATTCATCAGAATAGTTCTGAATATTCATTGAAAGGACTGATGCTGAAGCTGAAACTCTGATACTTTGGCCACCTGATGCGAAGTGACTCATATGAAAAAACCCTGATGCTGGGAAAGACTAAAGGCAGGAGGAGAAGGGGATGACAGAGAATGAGATGGTTGGATGGTATCACCGACTCAATGGACACAAGTTTGAGTAAATTCCGGGAGTTGGTGATGGACCGGGAGGCCTGGTGTGCAAACAGTCAGACATGATTGAGCAACTGAACTGAACTGAACTCAGGAAGAAATGTGGGAACCTGAGACTGTATTCTCATTTATGTATGTGTGTGAGCTCAGTAGTTTCCAACCCTTGTGATCCCACGAACTGTAGCCTG
>SJYQ01071759.1:200169-262831 GCA_006410935.1 Redunca redunca
ACACACACACACACACACAGGCAATAAGTGGAGGATTGGAGACTGACCAACCGCCATGTTGGTGTTAGACCTCTGGCCTCCACAACCCGAGGGAATTTCTGTTCTCTCAGGTCACCCAGTTTTGGTGCTTTGCTACCCAGGAAACTAGTGCGGGCTCTGAGACTGCAGAAGGGCCACCTCAGCAGCGGGGTGGCAGATGGGAGGGCACAGCAGAGGGGGCCATGAGAACGAGGAGCCACCCCAAGGCCAAGGCACGTGGTCATGAAGCCCCTTCTTCTGAGCATCCCCTCAGGAAGAGCGGCTCACAGGGCAGTGAGAGGCGCTCCCCAGACACACACGAAGAAGTGGGTCTGTGCACTAGGGGGGATCCCTCCACACCAGTGTTGGTGGACACCGGAACAGAGCTGACAGTCACCTCCAGTCTTCGCACCTCCAGACCCACCCTTGTGACCGTGTCCAGGTCACGTGTCCTGGGCCACCCCCAGACGACAGAGCACGGCCAGGCACCAGGACGAGGGCACTTCTGCCACCACAGGCTTCCTCTCCCCTTGGGCTTGACCTCTGCTCAGGACTCCCGGTGGCGGCTGAGCCTGGCGCAGGCTGTGCCTGGGTCTGAAGCTCCTCCACCCACTTTGCTTCCTCCCTCCCCTCTGGCAGATGTCAGAATGGCATCACTGTCTGAAGCCTCTGCACCTCTCCCATCCCTTCCCCTCCTCTTACAGACACTCTCATGTTCATCTCCTGCAGAAGTTCTCTTGGCATTTGCTTCTCAAAAGACCTGAATTAACCCAGGAAAGAATTTCTATAACACTGTCACTCATAAAAAGGATCTCATTGTAAATCAAATTCCTTTAAGCTTCAGAAAAACTGATCTCATCTCTATTGATTTACTCACTCAGGAATACACAGAAATAGCTAACATTCCAGGGCTCAGAGCACTAAGAAGTGAACACAACCAGATAGCGAGCTGTGCCCACCTTCCGAGTTCTCTTGATTAGTTCTATCAACCAAGTTTCAAAATATAATTGGGCAGCTTCCAACTGGGGCTGCAACCAGAGATTCCTTGGGGACTGTGGACACTCACTGCCTTCTAGGGTTCCTTATTACACTAGGGTATTGTGTATCAGCCCAAGAAAGTAAAAACAAGAGAGAGAGAGATGGCACTCAGTTTGCCCTTTTTAAATAATCTAAAATTGTCAAGTGGCAGCAAGCACCATACCTCCTGCCATGGGGTCAGCTTAATTGATGTAGAAAAGTCCACAGCCAACTTTCTGTTTGATTGCTTCCTGGTGACATGTTGCTCTGTGTGATAAAAAACAGGAAAGTGACATTTCTCTACCCTCTGGTCTTCCAATCTCACAGAGGGAAATTCGTGGGTTCGTGGATGCAGGCTCACTCAGTCACGGACTCTCTTCTACCCCAAGGATGTAGCCCACCAGGCTCCTTTGTCCAGGGGTTCTCTTTAGGCAAGAATACTGGAGCGGGTTGCCATTCCCTTCTTCAGGGTATCTTCCCAATCCAGGGATCAAACCTGAGTCTCCCACATAGGGGGCAGATTCTTCACCATCTGAACCGCCAAGGAAGCCCGTGCTTAAGAAAGGCATGTGCTGTTTCCTTATGTCAAGTTTGGAAACCATGAAGCTGAAAGCAGCTTGCAACCCCATGAAAATTCTTTTGGGGATTGGGGGGAACCAGAAAACAGCACTAATGAACGCAGGTGAAGAGATGGGCTGATGACCGTAGTCACTAACAGTGTAGGGAGGGACAAATGCTGACTAAGCGCTTTTCCACTAAATACATGGGTATCATGGCTTCCAGGAAATGTGTGAGGCTCTCATGGAATTAAAGAAGTATCCCCTAGTTGGGGCACATTTCACAGTAGATTCAAGTAGACTGCAAAGACACTGGCCGAAGAACTAAAATTAGAATTTCAAAGAGAAAGAGATTTGTTTGCCAAACAAAAGATTCTGATACAGGCCTTGAAAAAAGAGTAGGAATTTGATAATAAAATAAGAAAGAAGAGCAATCCTTAATCCAGATGGAACTCTCACTGACTCTGGCAAGAAAAGAGAAAGCACGCTTTAAGACAGGAAGCCTGTTGGTTACCTGAGGGCTCATTGATGTTGACATGTCAAACTAGAAAAAGAACTGAAAACAGACAAAAAGTCCCACAAGTGTCAGACTTTATTTAAATAAAGTGTCTTTCTAAAGGAAATGGTGTGGTCATAAGAGAATGTGGCATTTTAGGATGGTCTCTTTTTAAAAATGAACACTTATTTGATGGCCTATATTTTTATTTATCGGCTTGTTTGTTTTTAATTTTGTGGTGGTTTGGTCAAAAGATTCTAGGCCAGCTTACCCGAGCTCCTGCACAGAAGCTGCTGCTTGCAGGCTTGAGGTTCTCTCAACCAATACTCAAGCAAACACCACCAGCAGTGGCAAAGGGTTTTGTTTTCTTTTCCTTTTTATATATTTAGAGAAGGACACTGTAAATATATTACTCATTTCACTAAGAGTCCTTGTTTTATATGACCTACGCCTACCTTTATTTTCCACTTTTCCCCATCATAATTTTCATCTCTTTATAACCTTCATTCGTTCTGATTTTATTATTTTTATTTAATCATTTTCTGTGTATGTGCAAATATACAAGCACTTTCACGTATTTTCTCTTTGAGGTCACCATTATGTATAAAATAAATAAGCTATAAGGACCCCTAGTACAGCACGGACAATATAGCCAATATTTTCTAATAACTGTAAATGGAATATAACCTTTAAAATTGTGAATCACTATGCTGTACATATGAAATTTATATAATACTATACAACTATACCTCAATAAAAAATTAAATAAATAAAATGGGACTTATATGAAAAGACAAAGGCAAATTTTGCAAAGGAAAAGTGGGAGGAATTAATCTACCCAATTTAAAAACTTACTAAATAGCTACAGCAATCAGCGTGAGAGGTAGACACAGAATAAAGAAATCAGACATAGATCCACACCAATAGGCCCAACTGACTTTTTAGAAGAGCACAAAAACAAGAGAAGAAGGTTAGTTTTGTCAGTAATTGCTACCAGAACAACTGGATAACCATAGGCAAAAAATAATAAGAAACTTCAATGTAAGCCTCACATCTTATGCAAAAATGAACACAAAATGAATCATAAACTTAAGTGTAAAATGAAAAATTACAGAGCTATCCCAAAAGTGAAAAAATAGGACCCACGGCTACATAAAAAGTGACTAGCTTTGACATGTAAAGCACATGTTGTCAAAGGAAAACACAGGTAATATGCCTGATCAAAATTAAAGCTTTTGTTCTACCAACAATCTTAAGAGTACAAAAAGACATGCAACTAGCTGGTTAAAAAAGGTTTTCCAAACCACATATCTGACAAAGGACCCCTCACTAGAATATATAAAAAAGCTTTCAAATTCAACCGTAAATAAACACTCTAATTAGAACATGGACACAAAATGTGAATAGACATTTCACAGAAGAAAGAAGTTACATGACAAGTAAGCACAAGAAAGGATGTTCAGTGTCATTAGGCATCAGGGACATGCAAATTAAAACCGAAGATGATATCACCACACACCTCCCAGAATGACTGAAATATAATGCCAATAATAATAATAAATATAATAAAAACACCAAAGATTAGAGCAGTTTTATTTCTAGCAATCCCAAACTGAAAACCACCCAGCTGTCCTTCAGTAGGTGAATAGTTAAGTAAACAGTGGTCCATCCACACATGGAATCCTACTCAGCGTTAAAGAAGAATGCACTATTCACGCCAGTGATGACTTCAGTGAACCTCCAGAGAATTATGCTGAGCAAAAAAAAAAGAAAATCCCAACAGACTACATAGCACATGATCCCATCCATAGAACATTCTTGAAATGATAAAGTTATAGAGATGGGGAGCAGGTTAGTGATCGCAGGGTTTAGGGACGTGATGGGTGGGGAGGAGGGGGGGTGTATAGCTCTTACAGGTAGCAGGAGAAACTCTTACGGTGACACAAGTTCTGTGTCTTGACTGATGGTTACACAGATCTGCTCATGCGATGAAACTGTGCAGAACTAAATGCACACACACGCACAGTTCATGCACACAGCCTGGTTGTCCTACCGTACCACAATCATGCAAGATAGTACCATCGGTGAAGGGTATACACCACCACTCTGTGGTTCTTCTTGCAACTTCCTGTGAATCTACAATTATCTCCAAAGTAAAAAGTTTAAAAATATAATTTCTAATCAGCTACAGCCCGGAACACAATAAAGTGTTTGAAAAAAATAAAACGAAATATGACACAAATGAATATACCTATTCATGGGGTCGCAAAGAGTCGGACACGACTGAGGACTGAACTGAACTGATGAAATAGGAACAGACTCACAGGCAAAAATCAGTTTCCCTGCCCCTTCCTTCACTATTTGGATGCAGTAAGTCTGGAGTGAGGTCCAGTAACGCATATTTCTGACAAGTACTCTGATTCCAGGCACGTCCTGGGAACGATTGCTCTAGGCTTTTCTGGTTCTTCACTTTGGAATTTCTGGCAGGACTGTCAAATTTGACCAGGATGCTGTCTGTGAGGTATGACCTAAGAATTCTTCACAGAGTCCTTTTTACTCATAAACAAGTATAGCAGCTTCGTTGTAATGAAAAGAAACCCTCAGGCCCATTTCTTATCTAATACCCCATTTTTGGGAAAAGAATAAAGTGGTCTCTTTATTTAGCTGAAACATTTTCTCCATTAGAACCTTAAAAACAACAGTGTTTTACAGACTCCTTGTTATGGCGTTTTACAGTACTTGGTCAAAAGTTTCAAAAAACTTTCTTAAGTTCTATTCCTGACTGAAATTACCAGTCATCTCTTGAATATCTGTGTTCTGGAGTTGAGGAGAAAAGTTTATCTTTTGAAACAGCCAACGGGATTTAAATTTTAGGAACTACTTTTGCACTTCCCTACCAAAGTCCATAACGTAAAGGAATGGTTACACTGCTCGAGGCACTCACAGCTAGATTTCATCAGAACTAGAAGCCTGCAGAACAGGTCCATTCTCGGGTAAAGTGCAAGGCTAACAGGGCGGGGATGTGTCCTCAGAGCCTGGAAGGCGTTTTCCCCACAACGAGGTACAGGCTGGGGTCCTGACCCAGCCCAGGGGCTCCAGACTCTGCGTTCAGGGCTATCCATTAGATGGTCATCTCTCCTCTTCCATGACTGGAACCCTTTGAAGGCAGGGGCTGGTGACATTTCTGGTCGGTATCCTAGTACTTAGCAGGGCAGGTACCATAGCGTACCATAGCGTAGATGTTCCACATTGCTTTTAAATGAGTATAAGTGAAAGAAAATGAGAAAGGAGTGTATGGAAAAGCATTTTCAAGGATAAACCCAGAGAGAGATGCTGTAAGGCCTCGTGATCCCATCCTCAGTCACAGAGGAGAAGCACTTAGCACAGTGACCTCAAGGTGGGCACTAGAGCCAGAATGTGCCTGGAGATCTTCCCGTCATCCTCAAAGGTTCCATTCTCAAAAGATTTCTTATCTGTGGTTTTGTTCTGTGTTTTATAATAGCATGAAAGTGAAAAAGTGAAAGTAAGGTCACTCAGTCGTATCCGACTCTTTGCAACCCCATGGACTGTAGCCTACCAGGCTCCTCTGTCCATGGGATTTTCCAGGCAATAGTACTGGAGTGAATTGCCATTTCCTTCTCCAGGGGATCTTCCCCATCCAGGGCTCAAACCCGGGTCTCCCGCATTGTAGACAGACACTTTACCGTCTGAGCCACGAGGGAAGCAGTCAAAAGATACTAACAGTCAAAGATACATTCACATGCTTAAATAGTGCTTATAATTTCATCTCTCACATTTGATTGTAAAGCAAGATTAGACAAGCCATTAAATACATGTGGTCTCAAGAACTGATTTGAAGTTGTATCAACACAAATTTTAAGAGAAAAATGACAACAGACTGGACAATGTAGAGTCCCACCTGCGTGGAACAAAGAGCCTAAATTTAGCTGAAAGTTGTTCTCCATCTGTGCATTATAACAGAGTGCACCTACATGTACAAAAGGCAGCAAGAAAAGGAAAGGAAAGCTTATTAAGAGTCCACCTGCAGTAAAGGAGATCCAGGTTCAGTACCTGAGTCAGGAAGATCCCCTGGAGAAGGGAACAGCAACTCATTTCAGTATTCTTGCCTGGAGAATTCCATGGACAGTGGAGCCTGGCAGGCTACAGTCAATGGGGTTGCATAGAGTCAGACGAGACCGAGCAGCTTTCCTTCTTTTCACATTTCTAGGCATGGGTTCTCAGAATTTCACAAGAAAACACTTTCCCTCAATACTGCTTTTAAATTGATAAATTCACCAAACTTCTCAGACTGAAAATTTGTTCTAGGAAAAGCTTAATTTTAGCACCTGAATCTCTACAATCTTTTACGTGATGAAAGTTTCTAAAGAGATTAAGACAATTTCTCATCTGTACACAAATAAAATTTTAGATATATTTCTTTTTAAACTTTTCCCTCTTGTTTCCATGGAGAAGGGAAAGGCTACCCACTCCAGTAATCCGGCCTGGAGTACTCCATGGACGGTATAGTCCATGGGGTCACAAAGAGTCGGACACGACTGAGCGACTTCCACTCTCACTCACTCTCTCTTGCTTCCTACCCTGGTCTTTTTTTGTTTAACCAACAAAGGAGAAAGAAAGAAGACTTTTTCCAAAACCAGTAGCCTTTCCACTACAACCATGAGCTTTTCCACTTTTTAAAATATTACCTCCCCAGTGGTAAGTGCTGAGGAGATGTGCAGTATTGCTTTGATTCTACTTCTTCTGCAAAATTAAGTTAATTCTTTAAAAATTAGGTATCCAGTGGTTCTTAACAGAGCACAATGATTAAAACAAGCCGTTAGTCCAGTGATTTTTTCCCTGCTTCTAGAAAAGAATCAGAGTATTCTAAACAGAGAGCGCTAATCCTCATGGCCCTTATGTGAAAAGCGCCTGTGGCTGGTGAAGGGTTACTGACCCAGAACAAATAAATTCATAAGCTTTAATAATCACATTTGGGTCACTTTATTTTAAAGCATAACATCAACAACTTTGTCCGCCCTAGTGCACTGGATTGCTGTGGCCAGATGCTGGGAGCTCCCTGGCACAGCAACCATCTGTGAATGTTCTCAGAAGTTTTTCATCTTAGGAAAGTCTCTTCTGTCTTTTTTTTTTTTTTTTTTAAACCAGTTGTCATCTTCTTCCCTCTCTGGTGCTTTAGGCCAACAAAGCCTCTCAGCATTCCTTTTGCAGATGACTGGGAGATTTCATGCGGATGAACAGCCAGGAAAGGAGCTTGAGCCGGGCAGGCATGCACCGCCGTTCACTGTGCCTCCTCAGGAAGAAGGCACAGTAGAGACCCAGACCCAGGTCCATCCGTGGGCAGTGACACGGCTGGAGGCGCAGCCGGAAACCGCAGGGCGCTGGGTCGGAGGTGCCAGGGCATGACGTCATGATTACTGAAGCGCCCGGGTTATGCATGCTGAATGAAGTCCCTGGAATGCTGGGGAACGGAGAAAGCCGGGGATCAGAGAAACTAGCCCTTGGCAAGGGCGCGGGATGGAGGGATGAATAGGAGGGAGGAGGCGAGTCTGCACTGACGGCCAGGGCTCTGGCCTTGTGTTTGTGCAGATAAACCCGCTTCACACACTGTGTTCTCCTGACTCTCCATTGGCCTGGGACCCGGGCATCCCCAACATTAGAAACTCTAGGTCCTCACGGTGTCCTGGGTGTTGGCAGGTACAGCTTCTGTGCTCCAAACCACAAGAGGAGAAATACTGAAATGGAGGAAGGGGGCAAAATACAGGCATACTGTAATAAAAAAAATCTGTGAATATTAAAATATTTTTACAGCCCTAATAGTAGCATGTTTTAGGAAAAGGAAGTGAGGAAATGCTATTTCCACCACCCACCCCCGACAGGCCTTTAGATAGAAATATTTTCTTCATTTCTCCAGAGGCTAGTATTTATTTAACTGGGGTTTTGTAAATTGAAATTAGAAGGCCTAATAGTGAAGAAATGAATTATATATACACATATATAGTAATTTTTATGTATGAAAGGATATAGAAAATGGATTAAATGAATTTTTGCAGAGAGTATTATTTTTATCCTAAACCCTGAAGTGGACATCGATAAGACGGAACTCTTCCATCACCACAGCAGTTATCCACTTAAGGAAAGTAACACTGATTTGCCACTTTTATATAAGCTACTCCAGTTTTGGAAATTGACCCAGTAGTGTCCTTCAAACTCTTCCATCCAGGAGAGTTCCAGGAGCCATGAGTCCATTTTTGTATTTAGGTGTCTTCAATCCTTTTTCATCCAGATCATTTCTTCAGACATTTTTTATGACCTTGAATTTTTTTAAATTTTATTCAATTTTTTTTAAATGGGTAGAAAAATTGCTTCACGGTTTTGTGTTGGTTTTAAATTGAATTTTTTCGTTACAGTGTCCCTCCTCCACTTTTAAGCAGAGCATTTTTCACATTGTTGTGTGATGTTTCTGCAGGACCGGACTCAAGATGTTGGTTCTCAGCTAGAACAGGACAGAGGAGCTGCTGTGTCTTTCTCAAGGCCTCGTCCCTGGGGGCACATGGCCTCCATCTGTCCCTCAGTGATGACAGCTGCAGACACTCAACCAGTGTGGTGTCCAGTGTCTCCACTGCATCGTTTCCTTGTTTGGAAATGAAAAAGAATGTTGCAAGGAGTTACTTGATGCTTCTCATCAAAATGTCCTCCTCTATTTGTCATCCATTGGTGATTCTTGCGTGATCCAAATTTCATTTTGATATTTGAAAAGATGTTAACTTTCCAAGTCTGCCGTAGTCGCCACATTTTCCTATTGGCACGTGACATTCTGCTGCAGAGAACAGCTAGCCCTTCTTCCTATTTAGTTTATTCACTTACTTGCTTACCTGTTTATTACTCATGTGCGCTCGTGAGCTTGCTGCTCAAGGTCATATCAGGTCTGAAATAAATGAATAACATCTCTGTGTTTTAGATTTCATAAAATAAATTATATGCACACAAATATAAAATGTGTGCTCACCTGTGTATGCGTGTGCATCGACCCAAGGATGGCAAAGGAACACTAAAGGGGGATGGATCATGTTGGCAGCATCACAAAAAAATTACAAAGAGCCGTCGAGTCGCATGAATGGCATTCTACCAATTTAAAAAAGTATATGTCAGCATTAAGTAAAACGCGTTTAGATTATTATCAGACCAGACAACTTCTAGGCTGCTCAAAATATACAAAACTGGGGGGAGTGAAATGGTTGCTAGACTGTCTCCCACAGCGACTCATGCAGGATGCTTCTGAGCAAGACATTAAAATCCCCATGATTATTATTTAACATTTATTTGGCACTGTAAAAAGCACACAGAGCAGTGTGATAAATAAAGCCGTCCTAGCCCATAATACTGTGCCCCGAGGAGCTCAGAGCCAGGAAGGAATGGCCTAACTGGGCAGAGCCGCGTGTGCCGAGGGGAGATTTCTTCACAGTGTATGTTGCTTTCATGACATACTTAGGAGATTGCAGACAAGGTGTGTTTTGTTGTTTTAATCACTATCATGTTCAACTCTTTTTTGACCCATGGACTGCAGCCCACCAGGCTCCTCTGTTCATGGGATTCTATAGACAAGACTGCTAGAGTGGGTTGCCATTTCCTACTCCAGAGGAGATCTTCCCAACCCAGGGACTGAATGTTATCTCACTAGATGTTGAACATACAACAACTCTGGATTTGTTTTCTCTATTTACTTTTAAAGTCTCCCTATTTTAATGTTATTCTTCTATATGAGATGTTCTATTGGAAATGTTTCAGGGGGGCACTCAGGGAGATTCAGAGAGGGGTCCTTGACACTCACCAAGCTAAAAGAACAGTTCATTAGATCTGGTTATGCCATAAATTACATTTGCTTCCTAAGTATCCTTACTTTTTTAAAAAAAGGATCAAAACCTCTCTCTTCATTGTGTCCTCCTCTACCAAGAAGACTGTTTCTCTTACAAACTGGATCAAATTTCTACACCTTATTTTTCCAGCATTTCTGTTGTCCTTAGAACCTTCTGTTTTCTTATCAAGTACTAGTATCAAGTGCTGCATAGATGTTTGATAGTCTAGATAAAAATAGATATTAATGCTGTTAGAAAAACATTGCTGCTAAGTCGCTTCAGTCGTGTCCAACTCTGTGCAACCCCAGAGATGGCAGCCCACCAGGCTCCCCCTGTCCCTGGGATTCTCCAGGCAAGAACACTGGAGTGGGTTGCCATTTCCTTCTCCAGTGCATGAAAGTGAAAAGTGAAAGTGAAGTCGCTCAGTCGTGTCCGACTCTTTGCAACCCCATGGACTGCAGCCCACCAGGCTCCTCCGTCCATGGGATTTTCCAAGCAAGAGTACTGGAGTGGGGCACCATGAAAAATGTTAGTGCTTAAAATTGCATGTCTACTGGATGTTTAAAAGGCATAATCTATATACAACTATAGAACAAAATCCAAAGAGAAATAATACAAATAAAAGCTGTTTTGATCGCTTCCCATGCACAATTCTACTCCTTAAGTGCCATTATTACAGAACAACTTTTCTTGGATTCTCCAGCTTAAGGCTTTAAAAATCACTTTTTAAAGAAGTTAGATGTGTATCAAAAAACCAAAATATAATAAAAGGGGATGTAGATAGTTCTTAGTCCTTAAGTCACAAACATACACATTTCAATGCTAATTTCAGGACAATATTTGAAATTACATCATTCATTATGACTATTTTACTATTAAATGCCGATATTCTGAAATTATTTCCTCAAAAGGCTTAAAGGGACTTCCATCTCTAGTAGACTATGTGCCCTGGATGACTTCAATATTTTTGATAAGACAAAATACTGGAAGATAGATAATGATAATATTGAGTCACACTGTTGCACTGGCATAGAAGGAATCCATAGAGCTCTGAATGAAAATGGAAGCAGAAACCTGGGAATAAGCAGGAACCAAAACTGGCTTTGCCTGGGATTTCATCAGAAACCTGGAGGCCTTGAACTTCGGCTTCCATATGGAGGAAGATGAAAACGTAGGCCTGACCAAGGTGAGGAGTCTCTGAGGATGCGTCTCCTCATAAACCTGAGATCCCCAAGGAATCAAACCACTGTCCAGAAGGGAGATTGCTTGACTGCAATTTTGGTACTGTCAGGTTGGAGGGGAAAGTATTTGTAATTTCACACAATGTATAGCCCCACGTCACAATATTTGTGTGGAAGGAAGGAAGGAAGAAAAGAAAGGAAGAATAAATTTAAGGTTGTTTCAGACTGGCAGGACACCAGGCCACTGGCAGAAGTAGGTCCAAATCCTAGCTGAGTGAACCAGGTAGGAGACATTTACACATACAAATCCAGGGGAAAGAGCTGACATTTGCATAAGCATAAAACTCAGACAGAAAGAAAGACGCCCCGTAGGAGAGCTAGCTGAAAGTGTAGACAGCAAAAGAGAATCCAAAATGGGAATTATCATAATATAAATTTTGTCTCATATGTTTAAAGAAATAAGAGCTTGAAAATATAAATAAGCAGCAAGAGTTTATTTAAAGGCATGAAAATTTTCAAAAGAATAACATAACTTTATCTTCAAGTGAAATTAAAATTAAAAGAATGCATTAGACAGAAAATTGAAGAAATTTTTAAAAAAGAAGAAGAAGAATTAGTGAACTGGCAGATAAAGAATGTGGCCACAGAGAAAAAATGATGAGGACTATGACAGGGAGATTGAGCCACAGGAAAAAAGGTGAAAAGTTTTGATTTTATCTAACTAGAATTCCAGAAGAAGAAAATAAAGAAAGGTTAAGAATCACTATTTAAAATATAATAACAGCAGCAAAAATGTTTCAGGGTTGTTGTGATGTATATCCAGGAAACCTATTGAGTTGCAGTCAACGTTAGAGAAGTTCATAAAATCCATACTTATTTTTGTGAAACTATGGAGCAGCCAAGGAGGGAAGACAATGAACTAGGCACCAGGCTGACGAATGATTTCTCAATGGTAAGAACAGAAAACGTTGTTGTTTAGGTGCTAACTCATGTCCAGTTCTTAGTGACCCCATGGACTGTAGCCCACTAGGCTCCTCTGTTCATGGGGTATCCCAAGCAAAAAGACTGCAGTGAGTTGTCATAAGTCAGAGTAATTGGACTCTTCAAAGCACTGATAGAAAATAACTGTCAAACTAAATTTCTATGTCTTTCAAGAAGAAGGGGAACAAAAAAATATATCCAGCTAGTCAAAATCAAACTTGTCACCAGCAGACTCACTAAAGGACATTCTCAAGGGTGCATGTGAAGCAGAAGGAAGGTGGCTTCCATTGGAAAGTCTGGGATGTGTTGGTGAGGGGTGACATGATGGGATATGGGGACTTTCTGACCAGGATGTAAAGCCCCTCCATAGGACAGCTGCCTCCCTGAGACTGGTGGTCAGTATTAAATGACTTAAGATCTTGAGGAGGTTAACAGTCTGGGGTCACCTATGTATTAGTAGGAGGAAAAGAACCTAAGGAATCTTCAGGAGGCACCATAAATTATGTCTAAGAGGCATCTCAAAAGTGCTATTCTGATACCAAACCTGTGATGCTCCTTTCAAACCTGATCCCATCTTTGCCAGCTGGCAACTCTGTTCTTCCAGTGGTTAATAAACTCTACTCTGTCTCTTTATCTAACATTCTATCAGGAAATCTCATTAACTGTGGTCTCCAAAAATATCAAGAGCTGGACTTCTCACTGCCATCTTTTCAGGGCCATGTTCACCTCTCACCTGGAGTGTTGGGGTTGCTTCTGCAATCAGCCTGCAACTTTTTTCCAGCCAAGCCAGCTGTTCCAAATATAGTAGCAATTATACGTGTAGTCTTTTTAAAGCTTACAACAGGCCATGGCCCTTGTCTGTCTGACTTCTAGCCATGCCCATTATACCCTTGAGAAGCCCGAGTCCGTAAATTACCCCAGACCCTGAATTGTCCAGCCTCTATCACCTCTCTGACCTCTCCAAGAGGAAGGCCTTGGCCTTCCTGTTTCCACACAAGCTGCCTTGCTTCTCTGATGTGTCTGAACACCATGTTGGCATGTTCTGAACTAAAAGACTAACCATTGCCTCTTTCTGGAAATTTCTTGCCCAGTTATTGCCCTGACTCCAGATATCTACCTGATGGATCACCTGACTGAAAACTGCAACACCTCCCCAGAACTTCCCCACCTTTTCTGTACTATTTCCCCCATGACACCATCACTATTACAACAGTATATAGTTTAGCTATTTATTATGCTGAGTGGCTATTTTCTGTCTTCACCTTTGTTAAATACACTCCATACATTCAGGGTTTTGTTGGTTTTGTTTTCTGGCATATGCTAAGCTATGGCTGAATATTTGATGACTGAATGAAAAGCTACAACTGTTTTACTTAAGACTGAGACAAAAATAAGGGAATATATACCAAAATAGATAAATAAAGAAATTAAAGGTAAAAAGAACAAAAGAAACCAAATTGCTGTTTTTAGCAAATGTGATCATCTGCAGTAGTCTCAAGAAATCTACAGGGAAATTACTACAACTAGTAAGAGAACTTGACGTAATTGCTCTACACAAAATCAATATACCAAGGTAGAACTGCATTTCTATTCTACAGCTGCAAAGTTATTTAAATCATTAAAAAGAAGATATTTTAAGTAGAAAAGAAAAGCATATAGGACTTTCAGTTCAGTTCAGTCATTCAGTCGTGTCTGACTCTTTGGAACCCCATGAATTGCAGCACTCCAGGCCTCCCTGTCCATCACCAACTCCCAGAGTTTACTCAAACTCATGTCCATTGAGTCGGTGATACCATCCAGCCATCTCATCCTGTCGTCCCCTTCTCCTCCTGCCCCCAGTCCCTCCCAGCATCAGAGTCTTTTACAATGAGTCCACTCTTCCCATGAGGTGGCCAAAGTACTGGAGTTTCAGCTTCCGCATCATTCCTTCCAAAGAACCCAGGACTGATCTCCTTTAGAATGGATTGGTTGGATCTCCTTGCAGTCCAAGGGACCCTCAAGAGTCTTCTCCAACACCACAGTTCAAAAGCATCAGTTCTTCGGTGCTCAGCTTTCTTCACAGTCCAACTCTCACATCCGTACGTGACCACTGGGAAAACCATAGCCTTGACTAGACGGAACTTTGTTGGCAAAGTAATGTCTCTGCTTTTGAATATGCTGTCTAGGTTGGTCATAACTTTCCTTCAAATGAGTAAGTGTCTTTTAATTTCATGGTTGCAATCACCATCTGCAGTGATTTTGGCAATAAACTAAAAATTTAAAAAATTAACATTCAGTTTCAATACTGTCAAACCAAAGATGTGTAAGAAATTTAAAAAATACTAAAGAAAACCTAAATTAAAGATGGGAGACTATAGTGTCCCGGACAGTAAAGACCACCTGCAGTGCTAGGAGACCCAGGTTTGATCACTGCCTGGGTCATGAAGATCCTCTGGAGAAAGAAATGGCAACCCAATCCAGTATTCTTGCCTGCAGGATTCCATGGACAAAAGAGCCTGGGGGGCTACAGTCCATGGAGTCGCAAAGAGTCAGACATGACTGAATGACTAACTTTCATTTTCACTTTGAAATGAAAAGTATGGTAATTTTAAAGTCAAAACTCAGTATTGGACATATAATTAATGCTGCACAAACTGATGTATCAGTTTACTTCAGTGACTCAGCCATGCCTGACTCTTTGCGACCTCCATGGACTGCAGCACACCCGGTTTCCCTGTCCATCACCAATTCCCAGATCTTGCTCAAACTCATGTCCATCAAGTCAGGGATACCATCAAAACATCTCATCCTCATTTGTCCCCTTCTTCTCCTGCCTTTAGTCATTCCCAGCATCAGGGTCTTTTCAAATGAGTCAGTCCTTCACATCAGATGGCCAAAATATTGGAGTTTCAGCTTCAGCATCAGTCTTTCCAATGAATATTCAGGACTGATTTCCTTTAGGATTGAGTGGCTTGTTCTCTTTGCAGTCCAAGGGACTCTCAAGATTTTCCTCCAAAACCACAGTTCAAAAGCATCAATTCTTCAGTGCTCAGCTTTCTTTATGGTCTAACTCTCAGATCCATACATGACTACTGGAAAAACCATAGCTTTGACTAGATGGACTTTGTTGGCAAAATAGTGTCTCTGCTTTTTAATAGCCTGTCTAGGTCTGTCATAGCTTGTCTTCCAAGGAGCAAGTGTCTTTTAATTTCATGGCTCTAGTTACCATCTGCAGTGATTTTGGAGCCCTCCCCCCAAAAAAAGAAAAGAAAAAAATCTCTCACTGTTTCCACTGTTTCTCCATCTATTTGCTATGAAGTGATGGGACCAGATGCCATGATCCTAGTTTTCTGAATGTTGCATTTTAAGCCAACTTTTTCACTTTGCTCTTTCACTTTCATCAAGAGGCTCTTTAGTTCTTCTTCGCTTTCTGCCATAAGTTTGGTGTCCTCTACATATCTGAGGTTATTGATATTTCTCCCAGCAATCTTGATTCCAGCTTGTGCTTCATCCAGCCCAGCATTTTGCATGATGTATTCTGCATATAAGTTAAATAATCAGGGAGGAGACATACAACCTTGACATACTCCTTCCCCAATTTTGAACCAGTCCATTGTTCCATGTCCAGTTCTAACTGTTGCTTACTGACCTGCATACAGATTTCTCAGAAGGCAGGTAAGCTTGTCTGTTATTCCGATCTCTTTGAGAATTTTCCTGAGTTTGTTGTGGTCCACACAATCAAAGGCTTTCGCATAGTCAATAAAGCAGAAATAGATATTTTTCTGTAACTCTCTTGTTTTTTCTACGATCCAGTGGATGTTGGCAAATTGATCTCTGGTTCCTTTGCCTTATTTAAATCCAGCTTGAACTTTCAGAAGTTCATGGTTCACATACCATTGAAGCCTCACTTGGAGAATTTTGAGCATTACTTTGGTAACATGAGATGAGTGCAATTGTGCAGTACTTTGAACATACTTTAGCACTGCCTTTCTTTGGGTTTGGAATGAAAACTGACCCTTTCCAGTCCTGTGGCCACTGCTGAGTTTTCCAAATTCGCTGGCATATTGAATGCAGCACTTTCACACCATCATCTTTCTGGATTTGAAATAGCTCAACTGGAATTCCATCACCTCCACTAGCTTTGTTCATAGTGATGCTTCCTAAGGCCCTTTTGACTTTGCATTCCAGGATGCCTGGCTCTAGGTGAATGATCACACCATTGTGATTATCTAGGTTGTGAAGATTTTTTTTTTTTGCACAGTTCTTCTGTGTACTCTTGCCATCTTTTCTTAATATCTTCTGTTTCTGTTAGGTCCATACCATTTTTGTTCTTTATTGTACCCATCTTTTCATGAAATGTTCCCTTGGTATATCTAGTTTTCTTGAAGATATCTGTAGTCTTTCCCATTTTATTGTGGTTTTTTTTTTTTTGTTTTTTTGTTTTTTTTTTGCATTGATCACTGNTTTTTTTTTTTTTTGTTTTTTTGTTTTTTTTTTGCATTGATCACTGAGGAAAGCTTTCTTCTCTCTCCTTGCTATTCTTTGGAACTCTGCATTCAAATGGGTATATCTTTCTTTTTCTACTTTGCCTTTAGCTTCCCTTCTTTTCTCAGCTATTTGTAAGGCCTCCTCAGACAACCTTTTTGCCTTTTTGCATTTCTGTTTCTTGGAGATAGTCTTGATCCCTGTCTCCTGTCAATAGTTCTTCAGGCACTCAGCTTATCAGATCTAATCCCTTGAATCTATTTGTCACTTCCACTGTATAATCATAAGGGATTTGACTTAGGTAGTATCTGAATGGTCTAGCAGTTTTCCCTACTTTCTTCAATTTAAGTCTAAATTTGGCAATAAGGAGTTCATGATATGAGCCACAGTCAGCTCCCAGTCTTGTTTTTGCTGTAAAAAGCTTCTCCATCTTTGGCTACAAAGAGTATAATTAATATGATTTTGGTATTGACCATCTGGCAATGTCAATGTGTAGAGAGAGTCGCCTCTTGTGTTGTTCAGTGGGGGTGTTTGCTATGACCAGTGTGTTGTCTTGGCAAAACTCTGTTAACCTTTGCCCTGCTTCATTTTGTACTCCACGGCCAAATTGGCCTGTTACTCCAGGTATCTCTTGACTTCCTACTTTTTCATTCCAGTCCCCTATGATGAAAAGGATATCGTTTGTGAGTGTTAGCTCTATAAGGCCTTGTAGGTCTTCATAGAACCGTTCAACTTCAGCTTCTTCAGCTTTTCTGGTTGGGGCATAGACTTGAGTTACTGTAGTATCAAATAGTTCTTTGCCTTGGAAATGAATAGAGATCATTCTGTCGTTTTTGAGTTGCATCCAAGTACTGCATTTTGGACTCTTGTTGACTGTGAAGGCACTCCATTTCTTCTAAGTGATTCTTGCCCACAGTAGTAGACATAATGGTCATCTGAGTTAAATTAACCTATTCCAGTCCATTTTAGTTCACTGATTCCTAAAATGTCAGTGTTCACTCTTGCCGTCTCCTGCTTGACCACTTGCAATTTACCCTGATTCATGGACCTAACATTCCAGGTTCCTATACGATATTATTCCTTTCAGCAGTGGACTTTACTGCCATCACCAGTCACATTCACAACTGGGTGTTGTTTTTGCTTTGGCTCCGTCTCTTCACTCTTTCTGGGGTTATTTCTCCACTCTTCTCCAGTAGCATATTGGGCACTTACCCACCGGGAGAGTTCATCTTTCAGTATCCTATCTTTTTGCCTTTTCATACTGTTCATGGGGTTCTCAAGGCAAGAATACTGAAGTAGTTTGCCATTCCCTTCTCTAGTGGACCACATTTTGTCAGAACTCTCCACCATAACCAGTCTATCTTGGGTGGCCCTACATGGCATGGCTCATAGTTTCATTAAGTTAGACAAGGCTGTGGTCCATGTGATCAGTTTGATAAGTTCTGTGATTGTGGTTTTCATTCCGTCTTCCCTCTGATGGATAAGGATAAGAGGCTTATGGGAGCTTCCTGATGGAAGAGACTGACTGTGGGGGAAACTGGTATATAATTTCAGTGCAATTCAAACAAATCTCCCAACAGAGTTTTCACAAACTTCATGAACTGTTTCTAAAATTTAGAAGGAAGACAAATGACCAAGGATCACCAAGGCACTTTTGAAGAATAAGATGGAAGTAATTGTTCAACTAGATATTATAGTGTAATATTAATTAGATTACAAATGTTTAATAAAGAAACTGTCATAAAGATGAATTGTTAAATAAGATTAATTAAAACAGATATAAACCCTAAAGCAGATTTAAACATTCAGAATGCCCAGAAACAAATCCACCACTGTGGCAAAGATCCATCCTGGAGGGCTCAGGGCAGATGAGTGGGAAATGGATGACGTCTACAGCAAACAGCTAATTCATCTTGAAAAATAAGGATGTTTGCCCTGAACGTTTTTAGGAAAAATGTGAGAGAGTCTTACAGTCTTTAGGTAGCAAAATATTTCTTAAGCAAGACCCCTTCAAAAGGCAGAAAATATTGACAATTTTGACTACTGTAGAATGAAAAAGCTTTTATTCATTAAAAGATACTGTCAAGCAAAATGGCAAGCCACAAATTGAGAGGGGCTATTTTGAGCACTTAAAATGAATAAAGAACTGACATTCATAGAATTAAAAAATATTTTCACTAATCAATAAGAAAAACACAAACAATCCAATGGAAAAATTAGCCCCCCATAAAGGACATGAATAGGTATTTTCTGAAGTGGAATATGAGTGGCCCGCATTCTATGAGAGTTATCCAGAGTATGAATCAGGAAAATAGAAATGAAGTCCACAATTTAAATCTCTTCCTCTTCCAACAAACTGTCACAAATTAAAGTCTGATAAAATCAAGTTGGAGAAGATATAGAAGAATGAGAAAGCATGTATGCATGAATGTAAATTGGTGCACAGTTTGGGGTTATCTCGAAAAACTGAGCATGCTTATGACTGAATATTCCTCCAGTGAAGATATTGCCCATGTGACCATGAAGTTATATAAGAATGTCCTCTGAGTCCTTTTTAAGAAAAGGAGGTAATGGAATTGGAAAATAGTTATTGGTAAATAATTGGAATGCCTATCAGTAGCAGAACTGACGAATCAGTTGCAAAATATCTCTTTAGTAGAATATTCCAAAGCAGTAAAAAATAAATTAACCAGAACCACATACATCACTGTGGAGAAATCTCCAGAACATAATGTGGAGAAAAATAAGTCACACAGGAGTTCATGTAGTAAGATCCCATTTACAGGTAGTTCAAAGCAGGCGCATTCAACAGAATTTATTATTTAGGAATGTATACATAGATGGCAATAGAACAATAAAGAAAATAAAGGAATGATTACATGAAATTGAAGAAAATGGATACCCCTAGACAGGGTGCAAAGTCAGGGAGAGGCATAAAATGATTAGTTAAAGTATTAACCATAATCTTTTTTAAAAACTAGGTCCTTAGTACAAGTTTGTTTTTCTTTTAACTTTATGTAATCTATTATATCCTCTCTTTGTGTCTCATAACATACTTACTTTAAAAAGTCAATGTATCAAATTTATAATGCTGTCATGTGCTTTTAGGTTATAAAATTGGCACAGAATAAGCTTATCTTTTTCATCTGACTTGATGCTGTGTCTTTCCTTAGACATCCAAAATAACATACTAATCTCAGCACACATCTACAAATTAAATAGAAGTGAAAATGTCCACTCAGAGGCCCACTTTTGGGTCTTAGTATTCTTTTTGGAGCGTTTACTGAAACAAAGCTCTCTATGACGTGAGAACAGATCCTGGATTCTAACTGTAAATTTCCCCATTAGTATCAAGCTGCTGCCACGGCTGAGTCGCTTCAGGCGTGTCCGACTCTGTGCGACCCCATAGACAGCAGCCCACCAGGCTCCCCCGTCCCCAGGATTCTCCAGGCAAGAACACTGGAGTGGGTTGCCATTTCCTTCTCCAGTGCATGAAAGTGAAAAGGGAAAGTGAAGTCGCTCAGTCATGTCCAACCCTCAGCGACCCCATGGACTGCAGCCTTCTAGGCTCCTCCGTCCACGGGATTCTCCAGGCAAGAGGACTGGAGTGGGGTGCCATTGCCCTCTCCGAGTATCAAGCTAGACAACTAGAGATAAACATGTATCTGTGCAGTTTTCCAAGGGACATGTCAGTCTTCTAATTTCAGTTTCAAGAATTTTGTGTTACTGTGTGAGTCTGGCCCACGTAAACTAGACAATGGTTAAAACTGTACTTTTGCAAATTCAAGACATGTTATTCTCAAATGCCAACATGAAGAGGTCAAAAAGATAAAAACATGAACAAAACGTGGGCAAGTACATATAAAATACATGAAATGAAGATACGTTCTAATACTTTTACTTTATGCAAGAATGCTGTTGCTAAAAGTTGTGTGTGCCCTTTCTAGAAATTAAAAGTTAAATTATAGGACACTGTCTTTTACAAGTTTACATTTTTTTTTAGCCAATTACCACAATTATTCATCATTAAATGACAAGATATATAAGTAATTTAGCACTCAAGAATGGTTTGTGAAACGCCACTGGAATTTTATAAGTCAATATAAAAATGGCAGTAATAATAATTCTATCAAATATTTTACTTGCAAATCAATTTACTCATGTTCGCTTAGAGCAAGTGGCATAATGCAGTTGCAAATTGTATTACAAGTAGATTTTCTCTAAATAATCACTCTCAGTTCCATGCCTCCAACTAAATAATCCTGAGATGCTTGCATTCGATTATTTGGAAAATAATAATTATAAAAATTATAATATTTCCTGGGGGACAAATAATCTAGCAAATTAAATCCAGTGAAATATAAATATGTCACCATTATCTTCTAATATTTGTGAATGGAATCAGGGAATACAGAAGCTATTATTCAATAAATAAATAAGTACGGACTTACTGTTAGCACTGAACAGTAACCATACAAATGTGTCCAGTGCTATTTAACAAGGTTCTTTGTAATTCCATAGCAAAGAATTAATGAGGAGATTTGTGTTAAACCAGGATCTGACCCTGAATAAAACAATCTTTATTTTCAGCTTCTACATAACAACATACTGTTGCTTAAATATGCTTGTGGATTTACTAAACTGTTATCCTTGCTCAGATGAAAATGAAAGCAGAGGGAAATGGTGTGATTTTTAGAACCATGAAAACAAACGAAAATGTCTCTCATCTCAAGGATCTATGCTTCAGGCACCTCCTCTCCAAGTCCGTGTTAAGTTAAATTGAAAAGAAAGTAGCTTGTGTCAATCACTCTGTCATGTCCAACTCTATGTGACCCCATGGACTATAACCCACCAGGCTTCCATGTCCATAGGATTCTCAAGGCAAGAATACTGGAGTGGGTAGCCTTTCCCTTCTCCAGGGGATCTTCCCAACCCAGAGATCAAACCCAGGTCTCCCTCACTGCAGGCAGATTCTTTACTAGCTGAGCCACCAGGGAAGCCCCAAGTAGCTTATGTGGTCCCAAAGCAAACAGACAACCCCAAATCTGTGCAGTGTACCAATCTGGATGGTTCAGGGATTATCTCATAAAACGGGGTCAACATCACACAAGCTCAAAGTCACTTGGCTGATGAACGTAATGGATGAAGTATGTTGAGTAGAAGCTGAAACCTTGTCCTTTCATTTCATACCACAAGCACTTCCCTGTGTTCACTTTCTTTTTATTGTTTATAAGGTATCTTTTTAGAATATCCTGTAAGAGGCAATATTTTCCATTAATTCATATATATTACCATAAAGCCAAACCTAAGATGTAAATCTTGTAGGAACTGAGGCATCAGTTAGCAAAAATAGTTTCCATAATGGTTATTGCTGAAATGTCTTTTTGTTTGTTTGTCTTGTTTTGTTTTGTTTTGGGGAAGGGGAAGGGAAGAGACTGAGATGCCCTTAAATAAGTCATTTGGGTGTGAAATGATTCATACTGTGAATAAGGTCAGTCACGGGCTAGCCTCATATCTCAAGTTCATTTCAGTGCCACTCAAGGAAGAGATGGAACACAACCCCCACCCCGCTATGGGGTCACCTCTGCTTCTGTCAGCTGAGAGATTCTAATAATGGTAGAGATTCGTGAGTGTGTGTGACTTCTTAACTTACCTGGCTGTATTTCATCACTCCTCTTGAAAAAGTAAGCACACTGGCACACATTCTATTTTTTATTTCCCACCAAATAGATCACCATCTGGCTTTTATTAATTGAATGTTCAATTGTTCTTAATCATCTATACACCTGAAGTTGTAAGAAATAATACAGGGTAATAAATAGCTGTGAAAAGAAGAGAAGTGAAAAGCAAAGGAGAAAAGGAAAGATATAAGCATCTGAATGCAGAGTTCCAAAGAATAGCAAGAAGAGATAAGAAAGCCTTCCTCAGTTATTAATGCAAAGAAATCGAGGAAAAACAACAGAATGGGAAAGACTAGAGATCTCTTCAAGAAAATTAGAGATACCAAAGAACATTTCATGTAAAGATGGGTTCGATAAAGGACAGAAATGGTATGGACCTAACAGAAGCAGAAGATATTAAGAAGAGATGGCAGGAATATATAGAAGAACTGTAAAAGAAAAAAGATCTTCACGACCAAGATAATCACGATGGTGTGATCACTCACCTAGAGCCAGACATCCTGGAATGGGTCTTGAAAGCATCACTATGAACAAAGCTACTGGGGGTGATGGAATTCCAGTTGAGCCACTTCAAATCCTGAAAGATGATGCTGTGAAAGTGCTGCACTCAATATGCCAGCAAATTTGGAAAACTCAGCAGTGGCCACAGGACTGGAAAAGGTCAGGTTTCATTCCAATCCCAAAGAAAGGAAATGCCAAAGAATGCTCAAACTACTGCACAATTGCACTCATCTCACATGCTAGTAAAGTAATGCTCAAAATTCTCCAAGCCAGGCTTCAGCAGTACATGAACCATGAACTTCCAGATGTTCAAGTTGGTTTTAGAAGAGGCAGAGGAACCAGAGATCAAATTGCCAACATCCGCTGGATCATGGAAAAAGCAAGAGAGTTCCAGAGAAACATCTATTTCTGCTTGATTGACTATGCCAAAGCCTTTGACTGTGTGGATCACAATAAACTGTGGAAAACTCTGAAAGAGATGAGAATACCAGACCACCTGACCTGCCTCTTGAGAAACCTATAAGCAGGTCAGGAAGCAACAATTAGAACTGGACATGGAACAACAGACTGGTTCCAAATAGGAAAAGGTCTACGTCAAGGCTGTATATTGTCACCCTGATTACTTAACTTCTATGCAGAGTACATCATGAGAAACGCTGGGCTGGAAGAAGCACAAGCTGGGATCAAGATTGCCGGGAGAAATATCAATAACCTCAGATATGCAGATGACACCACCCTTATGGCAGAAAGTGAAGAGGAACTAAAAAGCCTCTTGATGAAAGTGAAAGAGGAGAGTGAAAAAGTTGGCTTAAAGCTCAACATTCAGAAAACGAAGATCATGGCATCTGGTCCCATCACTTCATGGGAAATAGATGGGGAAACAGTGGAAACAGTGTCAGACTTTATTTTTTTTTTTGGCTCCAAAATCACTGCAGATGGTGATTGCAGCCATGAAATTAAAAGACGCTTACTCCTTGGAAGAAAAGTTATGACCAAGCTAGATAGCATATTAAAAAAGCAGAGACATTACTTTGCCAACAAAGGTCCATCTAGTCAAGGCTATGGTTTTTCCTGTGGTCATGTATGGATGTGAGAGGTGGACTGTGAAGAAGGCTGAGCGCCGAAGAATTGATGCTTTTGAACTGTGGTGTTGGAGAAGACTCTTGAGAGTGCCTTGGAGTGCAAGGAGATCCAACCAGTCCATTCTGAAGGAGCCCTGGGGTTTTTTTGGAAGGAATGATGCTAAAGCTGAAGCTCCAGTACTTTGGCCACCTCATGCAAAGAGTTGACTCATTGGAAAAGACTTTGATGCTGGGAGGGATTGGGGGCAGGAGGAAAAGGGGATGACAGAGGATGAGATGGCTGGATGGCATCACTGACTCGATGGATGCGGGTCTGAATGAACTGCGGGAGTTGGTGATGGACAGGGAGGCCTGGCATGCTAGGATTCATGGGGTGGCAAAGAGTCGGACACGACTAAGCGGCTGAACTGAACTGAATTCTGTTTACTCTTTACCTGGTTTCCCTCTATGGTACTGTCTTGCAGATATGGATGGACAGATGAACATCTTCATCTTCACAAGGATCCCTCATGTCGATGCACTCCCCTTCCTGTCTCCTCTGTCCTTAGCTCCTGGCAATCACAAATGTACTTTCTGAATAGCATTGCATGTTTTGGATATAACAAATTTTGTTTAGACATTGAGGTATTGACAAGCACATCTATTGTTTCCAGTTTGAGGCTGTTCTGAATAAAGCTATGTTGAGGATTGTAGATGAGCTGTTGTATGAATGCATGCCTTTATTTCCCTGGGAAATGAAATATTCCCTAAATATTTCTCTGTTTTAACCTTGTTTCCTCGAAGCTAATGGAACCTCTTCCTTCCCCTTTACCAAGGTAGCTCCTCCTGTTCATTCTGGACTAAGGTTAAATCACTTCTTCTTGAACCACATGTATACAAAGCTTCCTGAGATATACCACAACATTGCTTAAATCCCTGGTCGTCAAGACAGGCTTAGGCTGCTCCCTGTATGCTCAGTGTCTGCTCTCTACCCCAGAAGTGCATCTTAATGTTCTGGATTACCTAGTTATTTGACACTCTGTCTCTAACACTAAGTTCTTGACCAGTAGAGACTCACGTGGCTTACCTTTGTGTGCTAATCTCTACCATTCACACTTCCTGACACATAAAAGGGTCCTAGCAAAGCATACTAAATTCAAAGAGAACTGAGGTCACCTGCACGTAGAGGCTGGATTAGACATAATAATCTCAGATCCCATAAAAACTGGATATCTACATGCAAAAAACGATGACTCTCGATTCATGAATCACACCATATTAAAAAAAAAAACTGATAGTGGAACACAGACTAAAACTTCTAAAAGAAAACACAGGAGAAAATCTTGGATTGGAAAGATTGCTTAGATGCAAATGAAATGCACAATTCACCAAGGAAAAAAATGATGAACTGGACTTCTTCAAAACTAAAAACTTCCATTCTTTGAGAGACATTGTTAAGAAAACAAGACAGTTTTTATAGCAGCATTTCTTTCTTTTTACAGCACCACTTCTTGAAAAGACTCTTTTCTCTACTGGGAATACCTTTGTACCTTTGTGGACTATAAGTAGATTATACTGTTTTTTGAAATTTTTGGCTTCATGCGTAATGTGACTTGAAGGTCTACTTCTAAATTGTTTATTTGAAAGCTTTTTTCATGGTGATCATAGGTGAAAATGACACCTCACAAAGGCCTGTAGATCCAACTAGAGGAAGTAAGTTGATGGCTGCTGCTAATAAACAAAGACAGTTGATTTTCAATCCCATCTGACAATTTTGTGTAAAGTTTTTTAAAATTGAAATTTGGTGGCTTAATTTCTGTCTTTCCTTATGCCAATCAGTCGTTCTTACAGTCTTGGAAGATGTTATACATTTCATATCTTTAATAAGAGAGTTCAAAATCCACAAAACTCTTCACAGGAAATATTTTTTTAAATGTGTTAGGATATTACTTCTGGGTCATATATAAAGGTATGAAAAATCTTTTTAAAAAAATTAAAAAAAAAAATAATAATCTCAGATCCCAAGACATTAGACCTGGAACCATCCTGCCTCCTGGAGCTCTTAGGAGCTCTTAGGAGCTATTGTTATCCTTTCAACAGATATCACCTCTCATTTCTCTGTTACAATAGCTCTAGCTTGGTTTTAAAAATACTGCTCTTTGGTAGTATGAAGGGTCTAGAATGTTCTCTTCTCTCCGGGTGGACTGTTTCCCCAGAAGAGGGAATACGGCCTGCAGTGACTGAGCTGATAAGCACAGCTCAGGTGGCCATGAGGGAAGGGAATTCAAGTTCCAGCTCCGTCTCAGGAAAATCTCAGAGAGGTGGCTGGACTGGGGTCAGCTTGGGTCACACAACAATTCCTGAACTAATTACTGGGATAAAAGCCCCCAGAGTGGGGGCTGGGCAGCTAGGATTGGAACAGACGCACTTGGACAGGACAGTTCCCACGAAGGAAGGGGAGCCACTTCTCCCGTCAGGGGGAGTCAGAGAGGTCAGAGGCCCACAGGTAACTACTTAATGCACGGACTTCACTGCATCCCCTCCTCAATTCTTAGCAACCTAGGACCCCTGTGTTGGTGGGATAAGGAGGACAACTTGAAAACATACAGTACATGAAGGCACTTCTTTCATGTGTATGGGGCTCAGGAGGTTGAGGAAAATATTTTTGTTTCCCCTAAAAAATGTAGTTAGATACAAAGTTTTCCAATAAATTTTATTATGTTCCAGAAATAGAAATATTAAAACTAAAATTCTGACTTGTCGGTCTTATATATCAACTAACACAAGTGCTTAGAGTCTTAAGTCATTTCCTAGGTAATGGAGCTCAGATTGCACCTCATGTAGTCATCACTTCTAGCTTTTCTGTAGCATTGATCCCAGCTTCTGTGAGAAGACTTCGAGGGATGAGAAACTCATTGCTTTGCAAACAAACAGAAAATAAAAGCAGTCTACTATGACAACTATAGTTATTAGGGATATACTGCTCATGATAAGTCTACTTTTTCTTTCTCACCCTTACCATCTATTCTTCTCCAGTTTACTCTCTGCAGTATTACAGAATAAATGCTCCATCTTCCATGTGACAACATTTGACTCTGTGCCCTCATCACCCTCTCTGTTTCAGGTTAAATATCCCCATGTCTTATTGTTATGGAATCATATAGCAAAACTTATGATCAAAACAGCAGCCTGGCAGTCTTGACATCACCATACGAATTTTAAAAATACATTGGTTAGCCTTTGTGATTTTCATTATTCATGAGTCACTTTGAAAGTCATGCCATGCATTGACTTACAGCTTTTAGAGAATGATTTTATTTGAGTTGCAAAAGCATACCCTTTGACCAATAAGTGCCCCCCACCCAGTTCCAGGCCATCACATGTATAGAAGGATAAATGTGTATGTCACAATGTATTTGGGGATTTGAAGATTAGGATCTTCACCCAGCCACCCCTGGGAACTGTTAAGCGCCTCTTCTACGTATAGTAAAGGCGCTACGGTTCAATTTCGTTTGAGTAAAAGGTTGTCCATTGTTCATGTCCCTAGTGTTTGCATTGGTTCACACATCACATCAAGCCGGGAGACTAATGACCCTTCCTTAGGCCAACAAAACTTGATAAATTGTAAAAGCCTTCCAGTGGAAGTCTTCCCATCACCTAGTGGCAGTAATAAATCAACCAAGCAATGCCATCCAGAAGTCACTTCATTACGGAGTGTGCGCTGAGGCAATGACTTTCTGCATTAGCACTGCTTACTTAGGAGGGAACGGATATTACAGTCAAAGGAAAAACTTGACCTTAAAGCGCTGCTGCCTCCCTTGATGCCTAATTGGCATTTAAAAAATAATCATTGTAGACAATATATTGGGACCTTTTCTGCTTCCGTATAATCCTGATGGCAGCGTTCTTTCCTCGGCCCTGTGAGTGTAAAGCTGCAGCATCGCCTCTTGCTTGGGGTCTGGGGGAAGTCCTCCTTGCCTGTGGGCTCCTGCAGCCTGCTCCCTGTGCTCTCCCGCCCAGGGCTCCCTGACCTCCCTCTATACTTCTTGTGCTCCTGCAAAACTCTCAACTCTTTTTTTTCCTGAGTGCCTTTCCACTGATAAAAACAAACAAACAAACAAACAAAACGACTGAGAATTATTACTGCATCCTTAAAGACCCTGCATGATCTAGCTCTGTCTTTATCTGTGATGGGACTTTCTCAGTAGAGTCCCATAGAGGTGAAAGGTCATCTCACGGCAGCATTCCAGAGAGCAAATAAGAGCCCTGCGAAGCCTTCGCCCTGCGGAGTGGACTGCACCAGGTGCTTTCTCCACTTGGCAGCTCCGCCTTTCCTTCGGGCTCTCCATTCCTGGGGGTGAGTAACTAAGCGGACTCCGTATCAGAGAAGAGGGATTGAGTCCATCCTCCCAGAGGAGGAGGGTCTAGGCATATTGCTCGCAATTCTTCTGTGAGAAATATTTGTCTCTTTCCATTTACTTTTTGTACATAGTCGTGTCTTTACAAAGTATGGGCTCAAGGATATGTATTATTATTTGGATATTATCTGAGACAAAGTTTCTGTCGTTGGTGCGCAGTTTCTACTAGCTGCTTTGGCTACTGGAAATTCTTCCAAGTTGTCTTTGCTCAGTTAAGTTAGATTCTCTGTCTTTTCTTTAAGCCTTTTCTCAGACATGTGTATTGTAAATATATGCTTCCTGGCTATGGCCTGTTTTTTACATTCAACGCAAGTTCTGAATTTTAATTAATCCCAATTTATACACCCATTTAAAGTCTTTTTTTTTAAAGTCAGAAAGCTAGAAATAGAAAGAAACTGCTGTGATCTACACCAAAGGATGTCTACAAATAAAATCATACAACTTTCAAACTGAATGGTTAAATATTGGAAACCCTCTGCTAGGTCAGGAACAAGAAAGGAATATCCACCATCACCATGTAACACTATGAGTGTAAAGAAAGGTCGTTGACAAGAAGTGTGTATTTACAACATACATATCTGAAAAATACTGAACACTGTACTGTATCCTGGCCAGTAGAAAAATAAGGAAAAGGTGCCATTACAGTTGAAAAAGGAAAAAAAAAAAGAAAGCCATTATTTACAGATGACATGTTTATGCATGCAGAAAGCTAAAAGAATCTACTAAAGAAATAACAAAGATAGCAAGTATATACAACAATGTTGGTGAATAGAAGGTCAATATATAAAAATCAACTATTTCTATATAGTAATAAAAAACATATGGAAAATAAAATTTTTAAATACCACTTACAAGAGAATGAAAAATTAAATAACTAAAATTTAAAAAATTTTATGACATCAAAATATAACTAAAGAAAATGAAATATTACCTAAATAAATTGAAAGGCACACCATGCTGATGGATTGGATACCTCAATATCATTAAGAAACTCAATAATCCTTTAATTCAAAGATTCAATGAAATTCTAATAAAAATCCCAGAAGGTTTATTTTGCAGAAATTGTAAAACAACTTAATTTTAAAATCTACATACAAATAAGAAAGATCTATGCCAAGCCAGTGTTCGTAAAGAGTAAACCTGGAGAACATACAACCCTGACGTGAATATGGGGTGGTGGTGGCTGAGGGTAGACGCACAGACCACCGTAATAGACAGAGAGCACACAAGGGTCCTGAGCACACAGTCACACCCGGTCTATGACAAAAGTTCCATTGAAGCCCATTTGGGAAAAAAAGATCTTTCCAATTAGTATATATAAAACAGATATAGAAGGGATGGAAGCCAGAAATTTATTTAACTTTGCTCCTTGGCATTTCAATGTAGGCAATGAAACAGGCACTTTACTCAATGATTCTGATGTGATATGATCTCCAGTGTTACATGGAAACTAACACCCATACATACAAACACATAAACTACAAAACTCTGAAGACTTAGCATTAAGTTTTCAGTGAGGGTGTTTATGCGTGTTAAAGGAAGCAGAGAGCTTAATGGGCTTGAAAAATATATTGGTGGAGTATTCTTATTTTGGTCCATATAGCCAAAGCTATGGTTTTACTGGTACTCATGTACCGATGTGAGAGCTGGAATATGAAGAAGGCTGAATGATGAAGAACTGATGCTTTTGAACTGTGGTATTGGAGAAGACTCTTGAAGTCCCTTGGACTGCAAGGGGATCAAACCAGTCCATCCTAAAGGAAATCAGTCCTGAATATTCAATGGAAGGACTGATGCTGAAGCTGAAGCTCCAATATTTTGGGCAGCTGATAAAAAGAGCCAACTCATTAGAAAAGACCCTGATGCTGGAAAAGATTGAAGGCAGGCAGAGGAGGGGAAAACAGAGGATGAGATGGTTGGATGGCATCACCTATTTGACGGACATGAGTTTGAGCAAGCTCCAGGAGCTGGTGATGAACAGGGAGGCCTGGCCTGCTGCAGTCCATGGGTGACAAAGAGTTGAACATGACTGAGCAACTGAACAACAACAAAATTCTTATTTAGAAAAAATTGTAAATAGTATCCATTGATTCAGTTCAGTTCAGTTCAGTCGCTCAGTCATGTCCAACTCTTTGTGACCCCATGAATTGCAGCACACCAGGCCTCCCTGTCCATCACCAACTCCCGGAGTATGCCCAAACCCATGTCCATTGAGTTGGTGATGCCATCCAACAATCTCATCTTCTGTTGTCCCCTTCTCCTCCTGCCCTCAATCTTTCTCAGCATCAGGGTCTTTTCAAATGAGTTGGTCAAATTATTGGAGTTTCAGCTTCAACATCAATCCCTCCAATGAACACCCAGGACTGATTTCCTTTAGGATGGACTGGCTGGATCTCCTTGCAGTCCAAGGGACTCTCAAGAGTCTTCTCCAACACCACAGTTCAAAAGCATCACTTCTTCGGCACTCAGCTTTCTTCACAGTCCAAGTCTCACATCCATACATGACCACAGGAAAAACCATAGCCTTGACTAGATGGACCTTTGTTGGCAATGTCTCTGCTTTTGAATATGCTATCTAGATTGATCATAACTTTCCTTCCAAGGAGCAAGCGTCTTTTGATTTCATGGCTGCAATCACCATCCACAGTGATTTTGGAGCCCAGAAAAATAAAGTCACCCACTGTTTCCACTATTCCCCTCTTTCTATTTGCCATGAAGCGATGGAACCAGATGCCATGATCTTCATTTTCTGAATGTTGAGCTTTAAGCCAACTTTTTCACTCTCCACTTTCACTTTTATCAAGAGGCTTTTTAGTTCCTTTTCACTTTCTGCCATAAGGGTGGTGTCATCTGCATATCTGACGTGATTGATATTTCTCCCAGCAGTCTTGATTCCAGCTTGTGCTTCTTCCAGCCCAGCGTTTCTCATGATGTACTCTGCATATAAGTTAAATAAGCAGGGTGACAATATACAGCCTTGACATACTGGTTTTCCTACTTGGAACCAGTCTGTTGTTCCATGTCCAGTTCTAATTGTCACTTCCTGACCTGCATATAGGTTTCTCAAGAGGCAAGTCAGGTGGTCTGGTATCCCCATCTCTTTCAAAATTCTCCAGTTTATTGTGATCCACACAATCAAAGGCTTTGGCATAGTCAATAAAGCAGAAGTAGATGTTTTTCTGGAACTCTCTTGCTTTTTCGATGATCCAACATATGTACACAATTTGATCTCTGGTTCCTCTGACTTTTCTAAAACCAGCTTGAACATGGAAGTTCACAGTTCACATATTGCTGAAGCCTGGCTTGGAGAATTTTGACCATTTCTTTACTAGCCTGTGAGATGAGTGCAATTGTGCAGTAGTTTGAGCATTCTTTGGCATTGCCTTTCTTTGGGACTGGAATGAAAACTGACCTTTTCCAGTCCTGTGGCCACTGCTGAGTTTTCCAAATTTGCTGGCATATTGAGTGCAGCACTTTCACAGCATCATCTTTCAGGATTTGAAGTGGCTCAACTGGAATTCCATCACCTCCACTAGCTTTGTTCTTAGTGATGCTTTCTAAGGCCCACTTGACTTCACATTCCAGAATGTCTGGCTCCAGTTGAGTGTGAGTGATCACACCTTCATGATTATCTGGGTCACAAAGATCTTTTTTGTACTGTTCTTCTGTGTATTCTTGTGACCTCTTCTTAATATCTTCTGCTTCTGTTAGGTCCATACCATTTCTGTCCTTTATTGAGCCCATCTTTGCATGAAATGTTCCCTTGGTACCTCTAATTTTCTTGAAGAGATCTCCAGTCTTTCCCATTCTATCGTTTTCTTCTATTTCTTTGCATTGATCACTGAGGAATGCTTTCTTATCTCTCCTTGCTATTCTTTGGAATTCTGCATTCAAATGGGTATATCTTTCCTTTTCTCCTTTGCGTTTCGTTTCTTTTCTTCTCACAGCTATTTGTAAGGCCTCTTCGGACAGCCATTTTGCTTTTTTTGCATTTCTTTTTCTTGGAGATGGTCTTTTTCCCTGTCTCCTGCACAATGCCACGAACCTCCATTCATAGTTCATCACGCACTCAGTTTGATTATAAAAGCAATACATGCTTCATGAAGATAATTTTTAAAATATAGAAGAGTGAATAGGCCTCCATCATTCTACCCTCCAGAGATCATCACTACCATGCATTGTATATCTTTCAAGTCTTTTTTCTTTAGGTGTGATTTTAAATTAAAAGATAAAAACTTATTATGAAATTTAGTGTGTAAAAAATAGGTATGTTAAGTCTCCGAAGGGGGGGAAAAAAAGAAAAATTAGAATTAGGGTCAATCTGTAAGATTCCATTCGGGGATAAACTTAATAGCATTATAAATCATTTTCTCTTTCCATAAAACACCTCATTCATTCCATGCAGTTTGAAACTCATTTGCATTTAAAATTGCAAAATGATGAAAACTGAATTATTCAAACTTATTTTTTTAAGAATCACTTCAAGATGATGATATCAAAGCCTTTCAACTGAAAGAAAAAAAAAAAGATCCCTCATGTTGGTGAAATAGCACATGTGTTCTTTGACTTCTGACATCTTTGTGATCCAGTCATCACCCTTCCTCTCCTTTGAAGGGTTCTACCTGTGTGAGACCCCAACTCGTGTTCTGGATCTCCAGCCATGAGACCCTTGAACCCTCTGAGAGGCCCCTTAGGGTCTTACTCTTCCAGGTATGAATACACATGCTCACTCCATGGTAGCTCCAGAGTTATTTCAGTCTACACTCAGGTCCTGCCCACCACGTTTTTGGAAGCCAGCTGGACATATCAGAAGGTTGAGCCCAAGTTCACCATCTCCTATCCCTACTTTGCAAACAGTAACCTGAAAACAAGAAGCCCACAGTCCTTACTTGGCCAACGTCTCCAGGTGTCTGTCCCAAAAGAAAGTAACAGTGTTAGTCATTCAGTCGTGTTCAACTCTTGGTGACCCCATGGACTTTAACCCTGAAGACTCTTCTGTCCATGGAATTCTCCAGATAAGAATACTGGAGTGGGTAGCCATTCCCTTCTCCAAGAGATCTTCCCGATCCAGGGATCAAACCTGGGTCTTCTGAATTGCAGGTGGATTTTTACTGTCTGAGCCCCCAGGGAAGCCCAGGAACTCCTCAAAACCAGTATTATATGCAATGACTGAAGCACAACTCTCCAGGCTCAGTTTTTCCAGTTCTCATAGTCCCAGGCTCCATACATCAATGTAAGAATGCAGTTTTGAATCAGTGAGGCAGAAGACCTTTTGTCCTATTTCAGTGATAATTTCACATGTGATCACCTCAAACAGTTGCCTTTTCACTGAAGAAGGTGACAAAACAGAACTCTGTTTGGACTGACAGCTGCATCCTCCTCTGAGCTCATTTGTCTTTTTTTTTCTTTTTTTTTTTTTTTTTGGCATTTTTACCTTAAATGACAATAGCCCCATCACTGCCCATAATGCAATCAATTGGGTAACCATCAGCAAATGGACGGCAGCAAACATTCTGTCCAACGGGATCCACCTCTCCACTTTATTCAGTGTTTTAAAAGAGTTTTGTGAAGACAACATCTGGCCGAAATGCCTAATCAGGGTGTTTGGAGTATCAACCGTTTTAACGCATGTCCACCCCACCGTCATTCCCACTGGCCAACACGTCTGCTCTCTTGGGAGCGCACCTGGCAGGGTTGTCCATCCACTCATCTCCTTCTGGAGGAGAATTCCCTATTTCAAGTGCCGGACCCATCTGGCACTGTTGGCGCCTTCATGATTTTGAAAGTGCTGGGAAATAGAGCATAAAAACCAGGCAGGCTGCATTAAAATGGAAAGCCCTTGGGCTCATCCCTAAGCTGGCCTCTAATAGCTGATGATCAAAAAAAAGTTTCCTTTACAAAATATTAACCACAATATGCCGATGACACTTGGCATGACATGTGGAATATAGTGGGGATGCCTGCAGATTGCAAACAGGACCCTCGGCAGAACTTCTGAACTCTATCAAGAGATGTGACCGGAATATGAGGGCCCTAATGTTGGCTCGAGGCCTGGCTCCCTGTCACAGGAACACCAGGAGCGAATAACTCGAACGGGAAATTTTGTCAGACACACTTAATTTCCCCCAGGATAAAGGATGGCTGATGGTGGCACCACGCCAGGCTCCTGGGGCCCTCGGAGACTTTGTAGTCTGTGCAGCATTTGATGACGCCACTATTCCAGGCTCTATGGATTGCAACTATGACTTTCTCAATATATTTTTTCCTTTCCTCCCTCTCAGTGACATGAGAAGAATGTCTGAAAGGTCATGTTTTTAGACGTGCACCATATCTATGCAAGGCTATGGTTTTTCCAGTGGTCATGTATGGATGTGACAGTTGGACTGTGAAGAAAGCTGAGTGCTGAAGAATTGATGCTTTTGAACTGTGGTGTTGGAGAAGACTCTTGAGAATACCTTGGACTGCAAGGAGATCCAACCAGTCCATCCTATAGGAGATCAGTCCTGGGTGTTCATTGGAAGGACTGATGCTAAAGCTGAAACTCCAATAGTTTGGCCACCTCATGTGAAGAGTTGACTCTTTGGAAAAGACTCTGATGCTAGGAGGGATTGGGGGCAGGAGGAGAAGGGGACAACAGAGGATGAGATGGCTGGATGGCATCACCGACTCAATGGATATGAGTATGAGTGAACTCCAGGAGTTGGTGATGAATAGGGAGGCCTGGCATGCTGTGATTCATGGGGTCGCAAAGAGTCAGACACAACTGAACGACTGAACTGAACTGAACTGAACTGATGTGGATGTAAGGAAACATAGTAGCCAACATCAGAGAAACAGGTCCCTCTCCTTAGGGGCCCCTGATAATAATAACTAAACACAGGGAGATGAAAATAAGGGGAAGAAAAGAGCTCATGAGTTAATAGGACACATGCTTATTTTAATTCTAGCCCATCACAAAAATGATTTTAAGTGATGTCCATTAAAATGTTAACAAACTGTAGTAAGATTTTTTTTTAAATAAATTTGCTGAATATGCCGTTGTTCAGTTGCTCAGTCATGTCTGACTCTTTGCAACCCCATGGACTGCAGCATCCCAGGCTTCTCTGTCCTTCTCTGTCTAATTCACTCAAACTCATGTCCATTGATTCAGTGATGCCATCCAACCATCTCATCCTCTGTTGTCCCCTTCTCCTATTGCCTTCAGTCTTTTCCAGCATCAGGGTCTTTTCCAATGAGCTGGGCCTTTGCACAAGTTGGCCAAAGTATTGGAGCTTCAGCTTCAGCATCAGTCCTTCCAATGAATATTCAGCGTTGACTTCTTTTAAGATTGACTGGTTTGATCTCCTTGTTGTCCAAAGGACTCTCAAGAGTCTTCTCCAGCACCACAATTCAAAAGATTATTTCTTCCATGCCCAGCCTTCTTTATGGCCCAACTCTCACATCTGTACGTTACTAGAAAAACTATAGCTTTGAAAAAATGAAGCTGATGAACACATGTGCTAAGCTCCTTTGCAGTAATTAGCAGAGGGTAAATGATCTGACTCTGAGTGCCTGATCATAGAAAAAAACACAGAAATGGTCTTTTGAAATAAGCACAGCTTTTTTCTCATACTAGGATAGTAAAGAAATTTACATGTTAGTCCCTCATACAGAAGACTTATTGAATTTATTGAACTATGTTCTCAAAAATGTGTCTACAAAAAATGCAAAAACAGTTTGTCAGTATTTCTTCTGATACCCATCAATTCATGTCAATGGCATGACACCAAAGCACCATTTCATAAGAACTAATCATCTATGGTTTTTCCTGTGGTCATGTATGGATGTGAGAGTTGGACTGTGAAGAAGGCTGAGCGCTGAAGAATTGATGTTTTTGAACTGCGGTGTTGGAGAAGACTCTTGAGAATACCTTGGACTGCAAGGAGATCCAACCAGTCCATTCTGAAGATCAACCCTGGGATTTCTTTGGAAGGAATGATGCTAAAGCTGAAGCTCCAGTACTTTGGCCACCTCATGCGAAGAGTTGACTCATTGGAAAAGACTCTGATGCTGGGAGGGATTGGGGGTAGGAGGAGAAGGAGACGACCCAGGATGAGATGGCTGGATGGCATCACCAACTCGATGGATGTGAGTCTGAGTGAACTCCGGGAGATGGTGATGGACAGGGAGGCCTGGCATGCTGCGATTCATAGGGTTGCAAAGGGTCAGATACGACTGAGCAACTGAACTGAACTGAATCAACTATGAGCTAACACAGTGCATTTAGATGTTGATATGCTTGTTTCTTTGAAAGGACTGATGCTGAAGCTGAAATATTTTGGCCATCTGAGGCAAAGAGCCAACTCATTGGAAAAGACCCTGATACTGGGCAAGACTGAAGGCAAAATGGGAAGCAGAGGATGAAATGGTTAGGTAGCATCACTGACTCAATGGACATGAAGTTGAACAAACTCTGAGAGACAGTGAAGAACAGGGAAGCCTGGCATGCTGCAGTCCATGGAGTTCCAAAGAGTTGAAAACAACTTAGTGAATGAACAACAAAAACAATTCTTTTTTCACCCAAGGAAAAAAAATTTAGACTATCCAGAAGATTAAAGAAGCCACTCAGTTGAAACAAGGGCCATGTAATGTCCGTTTCACCTAACAAGTGAAATGTTCGTAAATGTCCTCACCTAACTAGTGCCTTTTATGACAAAGTCCTCTAAGCAGAGAGACACACAAATGCACAAACACACAGAGAGGGTGACACTATAGGCTTAGGAGAGTAGTCTTCAAACAAGAAACCAATTGCACATGTATTGGCTATCCAATACATAGGCTAACTTCTAAGATTCAAGAAGCTTACAAAGCAGAATAATAAAAAATTTTTAAAAAATAAAGATCTGTGGATCATTAGAAGACTAGAGAACTACTTAAACTCAATCATTTCATTTTTTAAGTAAAATCAAAATAATTATCTGTGAATGCTTTTGAGAACAGACCTTTATAAAAGTGTATTTGGAGCTAAATATTTGTATCTCACATTATGTACTGTGGAGACGAACTGCTACAATTGACCCATTCTTAATCAACTTCCATTTAACTGACTTGCCAGAAACCCAGCTCTCAATTTCACTGTAAAAACAATCTGGTTGATGTCTGTGATCTATTTGAGTGTTTGTGGCTCTGCTATCTTCCCTCCAGTTGAACTGTTTACTCTAAAGAGTTCACTGTGTATGCCCCCAACCTTGATTACAATAGCTGAACTTGTAATTGAAATCACTTGAATAACTATTACAGAAACCAATACTATATGAACCCTCAAAAGAAAGATTTCTATGAAATTGAACTGAATACTCTGTAGTACTCTAAAAAGTACTACAAAGTTAAATTGTTAAAAATAGTTGTTCTCAAATACAATATGGAAAAGACAACTACGAAATAACAGGAGAGAAAAAAATTATCCAAGGTTTCTGTGTTCAGATTAAATCACTAATGTCTTGAACTTCTGAGTCTTTAAGGAAACCAGATGTGGAAATTCTTTACGATACAATGTGATTATAGCTTATATTTTTAAAAAAGTGACACCAATCAATGGCCTCTAGGCCATGTATGCAAATGAAAATAACCTCATAGTTTGAGCTGTTCTTCAATGTTCTTTTATAATTTTCCACTGATGGTCCCTCCACAGTCGGTTCACATCTCTATCGTCCTACATGCATCTTAGCAACAAGTTTCTCAAAAAGTTGACATCACTACGTATTTCTAGGTAACTCTGCCCGCAGACAGAGCGGGCTTTCTGGGTGTCCAGAGCAGTGGCGCAGCATCGTGTGCTGCCAAGGGCCTCACGACTGGTTTGATGTGCTGTTGCCTTGTATAGAAATAACCTTAGTTTTGAACTTGATTTTTTAAATTGAAATCAGGCGGTACCACGGAACTGTGACTGTGGGCCTATGTGTGTGCAGGATGGAGCCCTCAGACCCACCCCACCCCCCGGGAACCTGCGCAGGCCACTGGCCAAGCACAGTGGTACCTGTCCTGAAGCAGCCTGGGATGTGGTGGACCCTCGAGGAGGTGGCCAGGTTGGGACTTTTGATCAGCTTGGTGGCTGAAATGGCAGCCACAGCTGTGGGAGGCAGAGATGCTGCACTTGGGGACGGCCTGGGATGAGGGCTGGAGGAGCAAGTGCCCATCTCTCTGGAGCTGATTCCTGTGGCGGCTGCACAACCATCAGCTTTCCAGCCTGAGCACCTGGACAGAAACTACCAGCCGGATCTGTCCGTAAATTATTACAAAATACAGCTGTGCACGTGGCCATAATTTAAGTTCAGTTGCTCAGTCGTGTCCAACTCTTTGCAACCCCATGGACGGCAGCACGCCAGTCTTCCCTGTCCATCGCCAACTCCTGGAGTTTACTCAAACTCATGTCCATTGAGTTGGTGATGCCATCCAGCCATCTCATCCTCTGTCATCCCCTTCTCCTGCTGCCTTCAAGCTTTCCCAGCATCAGTGTCTTTTCAAATGAGTCAGTTCTTCTCATCAGGTGGCCAAAGTATTTGAGTTTCAGCTTCAACATCAGTCCTTCCAATGAATATTCAGGACTGATATCCTTTAGGATGGACTGGTTGGATCTCCTTGCAGTCCAAGGGACTCTCAAGAGTCTTCTCCAACACCACAGTTCACAAGCATCAATTCTTTGGCGCTCAGCTTTCTTTATAGTCCAACTTTCACTTCCATACATGACTACATGGTCATCACCATAATGCTTATCAGGAGGTTATCAGAATTTCTTTTAAAGAGCTTAGTGTCTCTGGTCTTGAAAGCTAATGCATTACAAAGCAAGCATCCACAAGCTTAGGAATAGAAATTACATTTTAAGAGCAAATACTATATGGAAAAGAAGCCTGCGAAGCTTCAAACAAACCACTTATCAGTAAGGGAGACAAATCTTTCTTCCTTGCAATTGAAGCTATAGTAATAAAATTCATAAACACGAATGTTGAATTATATACAAATAATGAAGTCACTTTCAGTTTCCTCTACAACTCCCACAAACTTCAGAAAATGTCACAGTAAAATGGCATTTTATAAATATACACTTAAATTCAAATTTGCACAAATCTGATTTGTAATGAAGAGTTAAATCTTTTTAGAAAACTTGTTCAGTGAGAATCATCAATGTAAATATACAAAAATTTATATTTGGGAGTGATTTATCAGAAATATACTCTAATGTTGTTACAACTAAAGTTACATAAGCAAAAAGACCCCTCTCAAATTAAAAAAATAAATTAAAAATTTTTTGTGATCTGGCATTTACCATGAGAACTTAATGTCATTTTTAATTGCAGGTATACTTTAGAGATATTTCAAGTTTGGCTCCAGAGCATCACAATAAAGTGAATATCTCAATAAAGTGATAATAAACACAGTTTATTTTGGTTTCCCCAGTACAGATAAAGAACTTCCCTGGTGGCTCAGACGGTAAAGGATCTGCCTGCAACGCAGGAGACTCAGGTTCGATCCCTGGGTCGGGAAGATCCCCTGGAGAAGGGCATGGCAACCCACTCCTGTATTCTCGGCTGGAGAATCCCATGGACAGAGGAGCCTGGCAGGCTACAGTCCATGGGGTCGCAAAGAGTCAGACACAACTGAGAGACTAACACTAACCCTCATGTGCATATAAAAGTTATGTTTATACTGTATTCTATTAAGTGTATAATATTGTTATATCTTTAAAAAGTACATACCTTAATTAAAAATACTTTATTGCTAAAAAATACTAACCATCATCTCAGTCTTCTGGCAGGTGTAATCTCTTTGCTGGTGGAAGGTCCTACCTCGATGTTGGTGGTTCCTGACTGATCAGGGTGGCGGTCGCTGAAGACTGGGATAAACATGGCAATTTGTTACAATAAGACAACAATGACATGTATGGCATCAATTGACTTCACTTTCACTTGAACACTTTAAGGCCACTGTAGGGTTATTAATTGACCTATTTTCAATTTTATTGTGTTTCAGGCACCAGGGAGGCCCAAGAAGATGGAGAGACATGAGGGAATGGCTGGTCAGTGGAAGAGTCAGAACATACACATTTATCAATTAAATTCACTATCTTTTATGGCCTTGATTCATGATGCCCAAGAATAATTCCAATAGTGATTCTGAAGATCACTGATCAATCACAGTAACAAACATAATAATGAAAAAGCTTCAAATATTGTCAGAATTAGCAAAATGTGACATGGAGACATGAAGTGAACAAATGCTGTTGGAAAAAATAGTGCTGATATATATGCCTGACCCAAGGTTGCCACAAACCTTCAATTTATACAAAACACAGAATCTGTAAGGGGCAGTAAAATGAGGCACACGTGCATAGAAATTGAAAATGAAGTTTCAGTGAATCTAATAAATGACTTTCCAGTAAAGTGAGCCAGAAAATCATATAATCAATTAATGTCACATTAAGAAAATGGTATTTACTATATTATACAAAATAACACCCAAAGTATTATTTTTTAAATGTGCATGTCCATGCTGTGACTCATGTATCATGTTACTCCTATTGTAAGTACTAAAATATTTTAAAGAGTAAAACTTATTACTTTAACTACATTTTCCCCTGCTTTTTGAGCAAGAGGTTTTCATGGCTTAATTTTTTATTGACCCTCATAATTTTTGTACCTGGACCTACCAATAAAATTTGCTTTTTCAATTTCTTAATACTACTTGAGCTCTTCTGGCTATGCTTTCTCTCCAAAAAAAATAAAGTCACTTATTAGCAATGTTTTACCAGGTTTATTAGAAGGGACTTTGCTGCTTTAAATATCTCTTTCTGTAAAGGAGGAATTTTTATTTTAAATAATGGACTTTTTGTCAAAAGTTATCATTTCTTAAAGACCATGGGTGGTTCTTTGGAGGTTTTCCACCTCCAATGGTCACTGACAATAACTTCCTGAAAAGCTTCCATTGTTTCTGGTGAAGAGAGGATCTATGTATTATTGATATAAAGACCCTCGGGAAGAATGCTTTTTCAAAAGGCTGTGTATCCTGAAAGAGTTCCTCAGATTCCTATGGGAAAAAGAAAATTAGTAAAAGTGCCTTATTAAGTCCACAAGAATTTTCCCAAGTATTGAGCCTCTTGTCTACATCTTAACCTGTGACGAGTGCTGCTTTGTTAGACTCAAAAAGAAAAGCGTTAATCCGACAGAGGAGCTAAAAATACTAAACCCTGTCAGCTTCACCGAGGGCCTCAAAAAAAAAAAAAAAAAAAATAGTGAATAGTGATTGATAGGACAAACCATTAATTTCAAATGGGAAAAAATGTGGAACACAGAGTCCGCACACGCTTTCTTGGCTGCAAGAAGCAGCAGTCTCTCTCCAGACTGCCTCTGGCTGCCCGGCTGCCCAGCCGCCCAGCCAGGCCTGGCTGCAACTTGTTCCTGTATCTCCAGGGATGGAGATGGAGCGGTCTCCAGAGTGGCCACCTGTCTGGACATGCTTCCCATGTGATGTACAGTCAGGTGCATCCCTGGACCCATCCATGCTCACGGGTCAAAAGCTTTTCTTTCTCTAGCCTAATCATTAAATAAATAAGTAAATAAATAAATTCCCAGATCTTTCACTTCTATTAAAGTCATTACATGAAAATAACTGCTGCTTAAAAAAAAAAAAAAAAAAAAAACCCTGGTTTACCAGGAGGACCTATTCCTATAGCAGGCCAACTCCATTTTTTATCTGGATTTTTGCTCCTAAGGAAATAAAACGTTTACACAAGTCTCTTGGAACGGTTTTCACCCACAAACTCATTTTTGAGACTTAAAGACAACGGCTGTCAGATGAACCCACTAATTTCACACATTTAGCAAATGTGCATTCTCAGTAGATCTGCTCGAGAATCTTCTCCATCACGTAGGAAGCAACTTCCAAATTCCGTTTTAACTATTTTTTGCTGTTATTAAATATTACTGTTTACAGTTTGGGGTTTTATAAAGAAAATCCTGTTCACTGGCACTTTAATCTTAACGTCATCTTTTGGCACAAAAATTCATTATCTGAGTTACTGTCCTTTGTGAGTTTGTATCTTAAAGCATTTTTAGAAGCAAAGCCCAGGGCAACTTCTTACCCCTCTGCCTAACCTCAGTCCTGTCAGGACGCATTTTTGCAGATAATACAAATAAACAGAAATCTCCCATAGAAATGGTTTCAGGCTTTTAGCAGGAAAGAAAAAGACTAATATTACTATAATAAATTAATTTAATCTCATAATGTCATTAAATGAGTATTTGTAACTCCATATTAAGGTAAGCAAACTGAAGCAAGCAGAACTCATATAATTTGTTTCACATAACAAGGTGAAGGATCAGAATGTGAAGTGCTTGTGTGTCCCTGCACCATGGCATCTATACTAACTTTCTGGATGAGCATAAGCACATTATATGATAAGACAGCACGATCAGCAGGGGTTAGTCAATCTTCATATGAAAATCTATACAATAGATTACTTTAAGTAGAATGTCTTTCGATTTACATTATGTTTGGAAAAGACTCTGATGCTGGGGAAGATTGAAGGCAGGAGGAGAAGGGGGCGACAGAGGATGAGATGGTTGGATGGCATCACCGATTCAATGGATATGAGTTTGAGCAAGCTCCAAAAGTTAGCGAAGTATAGGGAAGCCTGGCATGCTGCTGTCCATGGGGTCACAAAGAATTGGACACGACTGAATTGAGTTGAACTGAACTGAAAGGAGTTAATTAACAAAAAAGATTGGGAATATGGGTTCTAAGCTCTTCTTTGGGCCTTTTATATTCTATATGCTATTTTCTATACTTGGAAGAAAGTGAAATATTTGATAGAAGCACATGAGATGACTTGAGAAATGTATAATTGAGGTAAACAATGGCTGGTTGAAACTTCCAGCATTTCTCAAACTTTAGAATTACCAGTAAAGCTTTTCTAGAATGCATATTTCTTATTCCCATTTCTGAAATGAGTCTGCACTCTTAAAAAATCCCTGGAAGATAACCCTAATGAAGGTGGCCCATGGGACACACTCTGAGAAATACCAAACTAGAAATTAAGTTAGGGAGGTTGAACAGAACAGAAATGATAATGAAAATATGGCAGCAAAGGAGCTCCCAACTTTCAGAACCCAAATAGAAACCTAGTCTCAAATCCCCATTAGAGGCCACAGGTAATAGAAACCACATTATTGCAATCTTCCTTTGAATAACAAATAAGCTATGAAAAACAAATAAGCCTGCTTTTAAGGTTTTGAATGTCTGTTCGTAACTGGCATGGCATAATCCTCGTATAACGCATACTGTATCATAAATGTCAGATTATTCACGTTGATGAGTTTCTCCCCATTAAAATTCTTTCTTATTCTAAGACAGGACAAAATAATTCCAGCTACAGCTGTTGCTTGTCTTTCACCAGCTAAACCATACACTTCACTGAATACTTCTAGGTGGTTGGGCTTCCCTGAGAGCTTAGGTGGTAAAGAATCCTCCTGCAATTTATGCAGGAGAACCTGGTTCTATTCCAGCGTCGGGAAGATCCTCTGGAAAAGGGCTAGGCTCCCCACTCCAGTATTTTGGGGCTTCCCCTGTGGCTCAGCTGGTAAAGAATCCTCCTGCAATGCGGGAGACCTGGGTTCAATCCCTGGGTTGGGAAGATCCCCTGGAGAAGGGAAAGGCTACCCACTCCAGTATTCTGGCCTGGAGAATTCCACGGACTGGAGAGTCCATGAGGTCGCAAAGAGTCGGACATGACTGAGCAACTTTCACTTTCACTAGATGGTAAGTACATTCTCTTGTTTAACTTTCCCAATAACCCATTAAGTTTGTGACTAACGTTCTTCCCAACCTGTGGATGAAGAAGACTGCAATCAAGTTCAATGGATACCATGTCTATGTTTTACTTACACAACCTCGAAAGAGATCCCAACTATTTTTGTCCATTATTTTATTGCAGGTTAACTAAGTCTCAAAATACTCAATACAAATAATATCTTGAAGACAAAGGGCCGGCCAGAAAGGAAAGGGACTTGAGTGTACCTGGTCCTGGCAGGTCAGCACTCAGAGGAAGGTACAGAGGACAGGGCACCAAGGAACAGCTCTCCACGAATGAGGAGTAAACTCCACACTGCTCAGTCGCTCAGTCGTGTCCGACTCTGTGGCCCCCTGGACTGCAGCTCACCAGGCTCGTCTGTCCATGGAATTCTCCAGCAAGGGTACTGCAGTGGGTTGCCATCTCCCGCTCTAGGGGATCTTCCGCACCAAGAGATCGAACCCTCGACAACTGGGTCTCCTGCACTGCAGGGAGATTCTCTACCTCTAGCACCACCTGCAAAGGCAATCGTTACACGAATGAGTGAGAAACTGTCTGTGGGGCTGTGCCCATGTCAGAGAGCAGAACCTGGACGCAGACCTGCTCCGATCAGCCAGCAAACACACCAGCTAGTAGGACCACCAGGGTCACACTGCAGCGTCTCAAACACCTCCCCGTTTGGGGGGGCGAGCACAGCCTGGACATTGCTTGTGTAGAACCCCACTGCCCAGCCATGTCTGCCCACGTGTGAGCACCAGCAGGACGCTGCCCACCACCCCCCGCCAACCGGGTCACCCTTCCCATGTTTTCTTCACTGCTTCCTCAACTTGAACTTGAAAGAGACTGCTGCAGATCCGTAGGTCCACCCCTGTCTCCCCCCTCTCAGGCCCACAACTTTGACAGGACCTCCTTCACTTCATCAGGCCCTTGAAGAGCATCTGAGCAGCATAACGCGCCTGGCACACGGGGACAGAAGGAGGTGGGACCCTGTTACCCCTTCGGTTCTCTCCAGAACCACTCAACATAACCCTTTCTTAGTTCCTCTAGGAAGCAGGCTAACGTGTTTCATTTAAAAAATAAGCTTTTCTCCACAGGGTCAAGTAAGCCTGACTCTGTGTCCATAGATGGGGTTGAGTGATCTCCCTTGCATCTGAGGGGATCACACTCAACCCCTGTGCCAGCCCTGAACCACGCCAGGGAATCCAGTTCCCACCTCTTTAAAAGTCTCACAGTATTTCCTGGACACAAAAGATAAACCCCGTGGAGTCCTTTACTGCCCCCGTTTTTCTATTATTTTTCTCATTATCTAGGGATTGCAGTGTCTTCAGATTGGCATGCTAAATTCAACACAGGTTTTCATCTGATTTTCATCTTAAACTCTTCAAACAGCTTTATCTGTACAGGGAGGTTGTATGAAAACGATATGAAAGATGTCAAGGCATTTGCTGATCAAAGAGGTAATTTGCTAAAAGCAGACTTCCATAAAATCTTTCTTTCTATCCATTTGTGGTTTCAGAAAACCCCTTGGTTTTTCTTTCAGAGCAGAAGCTACCAATACTCATCAGTAGCCAGTTCATCTTGAGGGTGTGATCATTCTGAACCATAATGACAATAGTTTCCTTCCTGCAAACTGTGCTTCTGCTTACCCTGGAGTCATGCCCCATGGAGAGGGGCCTCAGGGTAGACCAGAAGGCTCTGCAGTGTTCTGCCAGACACACGGTGAACTTGACCTAATTCTTGGAAGAACACATATATTGTGTTCAACTGTCTCACTCATAGCTGCATAGGGAAAAGCACATTTCGGTGTTGAAAGTTCACCTTAACTAATAACCGACAGCATTTTTATTAAAGTTAGGGTGTATCTCTCTATATATATACACACACATATAGTTATATAAACACAGATAAAGCTTCTGTCTGGGGCCTAGCGCACAGTAAGTACTCAGATAATATGCATTTCCCTTCTATTTTCTTATAACTGGCATCAATTCCATTTGACATATATAATTGATACGTTCATGCTGTAGAGGAATACAGTTTCCTGCTTTGTGGCTTCAATCATTAAATTTTGAGGAAAGAGAGAATATATACAAGCCTACTAGCGATTATTATTACTACTACCATCATCATCATTTTCCTGTTAATTATGCCTCCTGAAACATTTCTCAATGGAAACTGGAAATTTTCCCCCAGAACTTCCTTTCCTTTTTTATAAAGCCCCGGGTAGAGTTTTTAATCAATACTGAAAATGAAACCTCAGCTTTCTGCAGGCCTTGATATTTTAGGACTCTTTGACAAATTCACCACCTTCCTACTGATTGTTCTCTTCCCCAGCATTATTCAAAAATGCCAATTAGTTTCCTCTGAAATCCAGCTGGTCTGATAGAAACTTGTGAATGTCCTTATTTCCCTGGTGATGCCTATGGATTTCTTTGCGTCACACAAGGAGATTAAATGAGGCCTCCAGAGAACTCATGCTACCTCTAGCTTTTGGTCAACCAAGAAGATGTTCTCCTGGGGACCCATTAAAAGTCCAGAGCTTAGCTGCTTGATAAGGAATGGTAGCTGCTTTACTTGCACAACAGTGCTTGCCCTGTAATCTGAATTCTGTCCTACACAGAATGGCATTTGTCCTGCAGCCTCATATTATCACTCCCTTACAAATCCCAGAAGGGACTATGCTTGCCTTCAGCATCTCTTTGAATCAATTTAAAAACTGAGATCATGACCTTTCCTTTTGTCTCTCCAAGTAATGATTTTCAAAGCCACTTACTTCATTTTGCATTTGACATGAAAGGAAAAACAAGTGCTATTTAAAATACTGGTTGGACAGGTAATAAAATCTGTGACTCACTAAATCCATACCTGATTTCCCGAGGCTTTCCCAAGTGTGAGCAGCTACATGCAGCGAAGCAACCTGACTGTCTTTAACTGCCCTTGATTGTTGTCTAATAGTGCAAAGCACTCCTCAGTTTCCCTGATTACATTATGCAGAAAGATTGCACCAAGTGCATCCTGTATTTTTGGACAGTTGTAACCTTTAAAGTGGTGGAACCTTGGATCATGTGACAAGAACCTGCATCTTGTGCATTACCCACAAAACCATGTAGACAATTTCAAAGTCCGCATCACAGGCTGGTGGGAACTGGAGATCCCTTCCTTGGCCACTGTGGTTTTGGAAACCCATCTCTGCTTCCCCCATCCCCCTACTTGTCCTTATTCTCTTCTGACAATTTCCATGACTTATATACCACTTGTCATCACAGCCCAGCTTCCCACCACGATGAATACTTTTTCTTGTCTTTGCCAGTGTTTCACTGCAGACAGGAATAGGCATGCTATAATTTCAGAAACTAGACATACATAAAGTTTGGAATGCCCAGCCTTTCAGGATAATTCTTACTTATTCCTTCACATCTTTCAAGTGGATCTCTGAAGCAACCAGCTTATTTCTCAGTACAGAGTCAATTTTCCTGGCTCACCCAAGTTACCCAGTTCACCCTTCCCTAGTTTGAATTTGCATTTCTTCCGTAGCCCAAGAAGTCCATGCTCACGTTTGAAACTGGAAACTGGTCTTTTCTCCTGGGTCCTCCTTCGTCACATCATTTTAGAAACCTCATATCACGTAGCATCTCGCAGGAGTTCAGTAAACATTTGCTGAATGTTCAGGGACCTGTAAGTTACATCATATAGCAGCCACAAGCAAAATAATGGTTGAGTTGGCCATAGCACTTGAGAAAGTTAAAGTCCCCTTTCATGCAAGACCCAAACATCCAGAGACTAATATAGCAAATGGCAAAAGATTCTGAATAATACCAGATGTGAAAGATGGGAAAGATCAAAGGGAGCTGAGGACTTCTAGAAATATTTTATGAAAAGGAATAGATTTAAACCAAATTTGATCATATTTTGATGGGTGCAGAGGAGATAAAAATTCAAGGGAAGAACAATTCAAAAACCATTGAGAAGCAGAAAGTAGTTTGAAAACTAGTTATTTAACTTACTAGATGTCTAGCTTTGGAAACAAGTTCCCTTATTCTCATTTTTCTCATCTCTTCAATAAAAACAATAGTGCTTACTTACATTGTGGGTAGTTGTGAGTAGTTAATAAGGTAATTTATGTAAGATTTAACACAAAATGGCTGGTAATTATAATAAATAGTAACTATCATTGTTGTCACTGCCGTTGCTTTTATTAACAGTGATAAGTCTTTAGACAAAGAATACAACCAGCCTGATGGATTAAATGTTTCAAACAGACCACAGAGGCAAATAAAACCAGTGAAGTAACATGGATGTGAAAGTACTTGAATGTGATTGAGAATGCAGAAAATTGACTCTGTAAGCATGAGCTTATTACATGCTCTCGAAAAAGAAAGAACACTGTTTCTATCTGACTTGTTTTTTAGAGTGAACTTTATGGCATTGAATATAGGGGAAAAAATCTTATATTATCTGAATATCCGCTAAGTGATCGGCGCTTTGACTCACACAATCACATTTATTTTCTTGTATCTAGAATAAGTGCTAGGATTAAAATCCATGCATGTATGATCCCAAACCCAATGTCTTTCTAAAATGCAATGCTGCCTCCTTACCTGAAGGTCATTTATCAGATTAAAGCTTGGAGAGGGATCAGGAAAACTTCATGGGACACAGACACATCCGCTTGTTCTGCAGCACCTGTGGTTACTTTTTACTTCAACACCAGAATTGAACAGTTGCAAGAGTCATAGTTGGCAAAGACGGAAGGTATACTAGCTGACCCTCTGCAGCAAAAAAAAAAAAAAAAAAAGTGTGCCTATCCCTGAGCAAGTGTGATCATACCCTTCAAAACCATCTTGCCTGGTCTACACCTTCTATTACTTAATCCAAGGGCATTTTCTAACCTGGTTCATCCTATTTCACAGTAAAAATTCTTGAAAGAGCCATACTGATCTCAACATAAAGTCCAGCCTTTCTTGAGTAATGCTTGGAGGTTGTCATAACGTCTCTATTGACTTCTTTCCCCTTCTTCCATGTTACCTCCTCCCCATGACCTTCCCACCTGCAGATTTAGTCCTACCTTAGCTCCTGTCTACTCATGATGCTCTCATCCCATTTAGGCCTGTTACCATCCTCTGTCTCCTTCAAAGTCCCCACAAACGTCAGTTCCTCCAACCAAACTCTCCTGCCCTACCTCGTCTCCAGTCAGTCACAATTCAAACATCTTTGTTTTAAAACTTATTTTCACATGTCTCATTTCCCATTAGACTGTAAGCTTCTTGAGGGCAGATCATTTTTACCACTCATACTGTTAAGAACATTAGAGGTACATTATACATTTTATGTATATTGATGGTATTGATTTCATATGGTAAGTAATATAAAGTCATATTTACATTAACATATATAAAACATGGTCTTCCCTGGTGGTTTAGATGCTAAAGAATCCACCTGCAATGCAGGAGACCTGGATTCAGTCTCTGGGTTGGGAAGATCCCCTGGAAGAGGACATGGCAACCCACGCCAGTATTCTTGCCTGGAGTGCAGTGAAGGCCTGTCCTTACTGCCCTCTGCCCTCAAGGAGCTTCCAGTCTAACAGGGGAAATGAGATGTGTAAAATGCAGTGAAGGTCCAGAATCCCCATGGACAGAGGAGCTTGGAGGGCTACAGTCCACAGGGTTTCAAAGAGTTGGACACAACCAGGAGACTAAACGGGCTTCCCTGGTGTCTCAGAGGTTAAAGCATCTGCCTGCAATGCGGAAGACCCGGGTTCAATCCCTGGGTTGGAAAGATCCCCTGGAGAAGGAAATGGAAACCCACTCCAGTATTCTTGCCTGGAGAATCCTATGGACAGAGGAGGCTGGTGGGCTACAGTCCACGGGGTCACAAAGAGTCAGACACGACTGAGCAACTTCACTTCACTTCAAGAGACTAAACACAAATATAAAATACAAAGATTTTCACATTCCTAAACTATATTCACTATTTCCTCTACACCCAAGGAGTCTAAGGAAAATTTTAATATAGCCTCTTGGCACGTATTAGCTTGCCTAGAATTGTCCCCATTGTCTTAATAAGGAAATATATATCTTTAAAATCACTAATTGAACTGGACCAGGTATCCTGTTTTTCTTTCCAAATAAGAGTAGAGGTGACAAGCATGAGGCCATAGGTCATGGGGAAGATTTCCTCTGCAAAGCTGTGATAACTGTCCGTCCTTGATAGTAACCCATTCTTGACCAACATCTAAAGCTAATCATCCTTTATTAAAGATATTGGTACGAATAAGAACTACATTGACAAGCATATTTATCATCTAACACCCTCATTTTTATAACATTTTATTTAACACCTTGCTAACTGTATTCTATTTAAGGCTTTATTTTCTTGGATCTGAAATTTCTAAAATTATACTGTATTCTTAGGATTTTACTGTTCATAACTCTGAAAACCAAACGTATTATATTCAGTCAGATTTTCCCACACTGACCAAAGGCTTTATATAAAATGTTTATACATCAGAAAACATTGTAAAAAATATGCTTATTTTTTAGTAAAAATCTATACATCCAGTGGACTTCCCAGGTGGCACAGTGGGGAAAAATCTACCTGCCGATGCAGGAGACTCAGTAGACGTGGGTTCAATCCCCGGGCCAGGAAGATCCCTGGAGGAGAAAACGGCACCCCACTGCAGTATTCGTGGCAGGGAAATCCCATGGACAGAGGGGCCCGGCAGACTGCAGTCGGTGGGGTCACAAAGAGTCAGACATGACTGCGGACAGTACAGTAGAGTACAGTGTATATTCAGGTACCCAGAAAAGTAGAATCTTTTGATTATTTAGCAAGAAAATCTACTTGTGTCCTGGTTCTGCTGGCAAGGAAATGGAAATGCATTCTTTAAACACACACAAACACACACACACACTCAACTAGGGTTGGGAAACTGTGGGGAAAGGGTATAAGAAGACTTTTGGAGACTTGGAGAAAGGACTCCCTATACCAATGATAGTTGCTTTTATGTGCGAGTTTGACTAAGCCAAGGGTTGCCCAAGTATCTAGCTAAACATTATCTCTGAGGTGCCTGTGAGGATGTTTCTGACTGAAGCATCTGAATTGGTAGACTGAGCAAAGTAGATGGACCTCCCCAGCGTGGATGGGATTCATCCAATCTGTTGAGAGCCTGAAGAGGACAGAAAAGACGGAGATGCTTGAATTTGAGCTGTCTGACTGCTGAGCTGGTCCATGGATCTCACATCCTTGGTGCTCCTGGTGCTCAGGTCTTCTGACCCAAAACAGAATTTGGGTCAGAATTGCCATAGGCAATCTGTCTTTCAGGTCTTCAAACTACAGCCTTGGCTTTCCTGGGTCTTCAGCTTGAAGATGGAAGGTCCTGGGACTTCTCAGCCTCCATAATCATGTGAACCAATATCTTCTAATAAATATCTTTGAAAGATATATGGATATCCTATTGATTCTCTTTCTCTGGAGAATCCTGACCTATAATTTCCAGAGTTGCTAGAAGCCCAGTGAACGTCCTGTGAGACCCTGACTGCTCTTTTGAGGTTGGACCTTATCAAAGGGTCTCTGTTGATGTAATACCAGAGACTCCAAGACACAAAGGGAACTTGGGACTCTTGATAAGGTCTTGATTCAGGGGCCAGGCTCACCCTGCAGGAGGGCTATAACCAATCACTCACCATGAGGTTGAGGCTGAACCCCTCCTGGATGAGGATTGTGGGCCTGTCTTGGGGGAAATTGGTGTAAATTCAGTAAAGCTCAGCAATACTGGGGAGTCCAGACCAACAGAGGCAGAGAATGAACCTTCTGTACAATATCCAGCTCACCGTACTCTCCCCCTATCAGATCTCCACACAGAGATGAGAGCAGCTCAGTCACTCAGTCGCATCTGACTCTTTGTGACCCCATGGACTGCAGCATGCCAGGCTTCCCTGTCCACCACCAACTCCTGGAGCTTACTCAAACTCATATCCATTGAGGTGGTCATGCCATCCAACCATCTATCCTCTGCCGTCCCCTTCTTCTCTTGCCTTCCATCTTTCCCAGCATCAGGGTCTTTTCCAATGAGTCCATTTTTCCCATCAGGAGGCCAAACTATTGGAGCTTCAGCTTCAGCATCAGTCCTTCCAATGAATATTCAGGACTGATCTCCTTTAGAATGGACTGGTTGTATCTGCTTGCTGTCCAAGGGACTCTCAAGGGTCTTCTCCAACACCACAGTTCAAAAGCATCAATTCTTTGGTGCTCAGCTTTCTTCATGGTCCAGCTCTCACATCCATACATGACCAGTGGGACAACCATAGCTTTGACTAGACAGACCTTTGTTGGTAATGTTTCTGCTTTTTAATAAGCTGTCTAGCTTTGTCGTAGTTTGTCTTCCGAGGAGCAAGCGTCTTTTCATTTCATGGCTGCAGTCACCATCTGCAGTGATTTTGGAGCACAAGAAAATAAACTCTGTCACTGTTTCCATTGGTTCCCCGTCTATTTGCAATGAAGTGATGGGATCAGATGCCATGATCTTAGTTTTCTGAATATTGAGTTCTAAGCCAACTTTTTCACTCTCCTCTTTCACTTTCATCAAGAGGGTCTTTAGTTCTTCTTCACTTTCTGCCATAAGGATGGTGTCATCTGCACATCTGAGTTATTGATATTTCTCCTGGCAATCTTGATCCCAGCTTGTGCTTCATCCAGCCTTTCTCATGATGTACTCTGCATATAAGCTAAATAAGCAGGGTGACAATATACAGGCTTGATGTACTCCTTTCTCAAGCGAAGCTCCATGCAGAGAAGCCACCACCTGACCTGGGATGACTGGTGAGCTTGATCACTGTGGGCCTCGCCACAGTGGATAGTCAGCGGCCAGACTGGCTAGGTCCTGTCTAGGATGACCGTGGCCGAATTACAAGTGAAGGTTGATCTGCTCCCTGGTGGCTTGAGCTAGCCTTCAGGTTTTCCTGTTGTACTAAGCACTCAGTTCTGACACTGGGCTGGCCAACTACCCTGAGGAGGAGACAAGAGAAAGAAGGAGGAAATGGAGAATGTGAAAGAGAAGAAAGTCAGCCGTGCAGGAGGTGAGGTGGACTCCAGGAATCATTAATTTGAATATTAGATGTTGAACATACACATAAGAGCCCAAAGGGAGGTGTATTTTCCCTAAATTAAGTATTTCCCCTAAACTTAGTATTCTACCTACAGGAAAAGCAATGTAATTGTTCTTGCCACAAAGCCAACAATTTCAGTGATACTAAACCCGTGAGGTGTTACTTTGGAATCACCAAGAATTTCTCTCTATTTAATGGAGCATGACATTCATCCTCCAGGCTGATTACTGATAATGGAATGTATACCACTGAATGTGTTACATTAGTAATCATTGTTCCCACATTAATTAGTATTTCACAGTTTACAAACTTTCAAATCATGTATAACTTCACTTATCCCATCATATGTATGGGTAAGCTGAGGCTCATTCTCCCAGGGTCATTTCCAGGAGCAGGAGAGCCAGGGCTAAACCCACCTTGGGTGTTTGGCTATGCTTCAGTATCCTTGGGTGATCTGAGAAATGAAAACCATGGTAACATATACATGCCATACCACAGTGCATTTTTGACTACCAACTAAAACTAGGTTTAAAAAGAGACAAAAGAAAGACCTGGCAATGTGGGCAGGTATAAAAGAGCCCTGGAAACGAATAGATAGGAAAAGATGACCAAACTGAAAGGTTAGACAGTAGCAGCCATGAGCTTCACACAAGCAGAGACTTCTGGTATGAACCTGCAACCAAAGAGCAGACTCTTTCCAGCCTGTATGGAATATTTTCTTCCACTTTTGACAGCTAGACAACCGAGTTCTTAAATACATAAATAAAGTAAAAATTAGTGAGCTTCAGGCTTTCATTTAGCACTAAAGGGGCTTCTTTCAACAGATATCTCCTTTTTCATCTGTCAGCACTAAGAAAAGAGAAAGACTGCCCATTCAAAAGCAGCTGCCATCCAATTAACATATGATTCCCAGTAATAAATCATGTCACAGATTTTACTGACACCCCGTAGGACACTATCTTTCCAGTGACACCTGGCATGACCTTTAACTCCAAATGGTTTAAAAGAGGCTCAAGTCCAAAAATTCAGAAGCTGCCACAATTCCAGAGCATGGCACATCCTGGCAAACCATGGGAGCGCCAGACAGAATACGGAAAGGGCATGCTTGCCTGAAATACAATCACTGTTGATTAAGCATCATCCAAGAGCTCATGTGTACACAATCTATTTTTAACATGCATATTTAAAATGCAATTGAACTGGGTTTCCTTTATCAAGAGCTCATTATTCCTATCCTTTTTCTCCCCAGAAAGAAAAAATCAAATGTTCTATAATGCATTTCGTGTAGAACACTGTTTTAACACCACAGAAAATTCCGTTAAATGTCAGAAGAATTTAAAGCTTCGTTGTTGAAAATCACAGGCTCAGGATGTTACGAGTATTTAGATCTTTGGAAACTTTAATAACCAATGAGTGTGAAAATCTTTTGCAAGTCCCTGTTTGGCTGTAGAATATGATATGATCCCAGTTTATTAAAAGAAACCAGCAATTATGCATGTGAAACAAGGGAAAGATGTGGGATGCTTTCACTTGGGTGCCATATAGGCATGTATTCCCGTGCATTTTCATACATTTCAAGAATATCAGCATGTATTTTCATTCACTCAGTCACTATACTTAACAGCAATGTCTGTAGGGTTGTTAAAATAATTTGCAATATTGCATTATCCTCTGAGCACTTAAAATATTGCAAAAACACAGAGGCAGAATTTTTAATCTAGATGGGAGACTTCAACTCGGGTTAAACATGCATACACATACATGTACTTGCACACATATGTTCACATACATAAACGTGTGTATACATGTGTACACACAGCGAAACATACATCATGCAGAGTTATCTAACACTGAGAAGAGAAATTTTGGAAGGCATTTTTCCTTCTGGTTAAACACTAGATTATTTTAGAAAGCATTCACATCCTTAACAAGTATTCACATTTTCTTTCAAGAATGTTCTAAGCCTCATGAAATACTGCTTTTCCTAGTCCTGTAATAGTTGCAATGCTGAACGTATGAAGCCTGAGTGCAGACAGAGAAATATTTAACAAAGAGGTATTGCTCAGGCTGAATAATTAATCTCACAATTAATAAAAGCAAAAAGGTAGGAAAGAATATATGAGAAAAAGACATTTGAACTCCATACAGAAAATGCAAATGAAGCTTAACAAAGATGGTAACATGACCAAAATCTGATGTCCATGCTATTTAATGTAAGTGCATTACAAATATAACTATATATATAAATGTGTGTGAGTACATCTGTGTATATATACGTGGAGGGAGGGGAGGAAGAGTTCTATTTGCCAGGCCCTCAGCTAGACATTAACCACAGAGAAATAAACATGAATATTCCTGCTCTTACAGAGCTCCTATGATCCATTGCCCACATAAATAAAGTGCTAAATAAGCACAAAGAATAATCTTGATGGAAACCTGAGCCGACAATTATAACTATTCTACGTGCATGCTTAGTTGCTTCAGTCATGTACGACTTTTTGTGACCCCATGGACTGTAGCCCACCAGGCTCCTCTGTCCATTGGATTCTCCAGGCAAGAATACTGGAGTGGGGTGCCATGCCCTCCTCCAGGGCATCTTCCTGACCCAGAGATCAAACCCAAGTCTCTTGTGTTTCCTGCATTGGCAGGTGGGAGCCTTACTACTAGCAACACTTGGGAAGCCTCCAATTATTCTATAGATCAGATATTTATTATATGTTACATATATATATATAAACTCAACAATAAAATTTATCTGGGAAAGCTTTATAAAATAGTAAATGTTACCTCCAATTTTGAAGGAGTAAGATACAAGATTTGGTAGATGCGATTGGAGTAGGCAAATGAAGAAAAATCTATCACTTGATATATTAGAGAGGCAAGAGATTTTGAGCTGTGTGCAACAGGTAAACGCTTAAAATTATTGAGTCAAATACATATAAAAAGTTTAGGTAAAAGGAATAAAAACTCAGTTCATAAAAGGATCTCTTGCTTCAGTTCAGTTCAGTTCAGTTGCTCAGTCGTGTCCGACCCTTTGCGACCCCAGTGGACCGCAGCACACCAGGCCTCCCTGTCCATCACCAACTCCTGGAGTTTACCCAAACTCACGTCCATTGAGACGGTGATGCCATCCAACCATCTCATCCTCTGTTGTCCCCATCTCCTCATGCCTTCAGTCATTTCCAGCATGAGGGTCTTTTCAAATGAGTTGCATCAGCCCTTTGCATCAGGTAGCCAAAGTACTGGAGTTTCAGCCTTAGCATCAGTCCTTCCAGTGAACACCCAGGACTGATCTCCTTTAGGATGGACAGGTTGGATCTCCTTGCAGTCCAAGGGACTCTCAAGGGTCTTTTCCAACACCGCAGTTCAAAAGCATCAATTCTTCAGCACTCAACTTTCTTTATAGTCCAACTCTCACATCCATACATGACTACTGGAAAACCCATAGCTTTGACTAGATGGACCTTTGTTGGCAAAGTAATGTCTCTGCTTTTTAATATGCTGTCTAAATCTCTGTTCTTATTTCCTCAATAATTATTGATATATTTGACAGTAAAATATAGAGAAAGAACATAAGTTTTTTAATTAATTTAGTAAATATGACCTGGGAGAAGACTTTCTCTCCCTTCTTGGTGTGAAAAATAGGCAAACAATTCTAAATTAAGAGACATCTTTGAGAATCAAGTGAGATAAAACATGTAAAGGGCCTAACATAAGGCTTGATACCTACAATACACGAAACAAATGTTAGTTCATTCACTTCTCTAAATATTAGCTCCCTGATCACTTTGGTACAGGCAATTCTTGGCCTAATTTCGTGAACACAGCATAAAGCCCTGGAACATAATGGTATTTGAAGACATGACTTTTATGTTTAAGATCCACACTGCTCTAATAAAAGAAAATTCTCCCAAGTCATGACTTGATAAATCTGCTTTGCAACAGGCCCTGCAGAAATTAAATAAAGCAAATTGCACATGGTTTAATCACAGTCGAACGTATGTTCCTCTAGACCTCTGCATTAATGATTGTGCAGTATTTAAACACACTCTGTGTGTGGCTGGTATAACAGAGTTTCACGTCTGAAGTTAGCGGTCAGGCAGAAACTGAACCCCTCATGTGCTTTTTAGAACAATTCTGCTCCTTAGAGTACAGTGCCAGCTCCTCCCTCCTGTTGACCCTTACAGTTTGGCCTGTAATTTGCCCTTGATAATAGTACACATAACCCCTAATGAAGAGCTATAATGTAGCTGAATAATCCTCAGTGAAGCGTAAGGGGCTGGGGCAGGAAAGGGGAGTTTCTCTGGCCGCTCTGATCTCAAAGGGAGACTCACAGGGCTTTCTGGCTCCTTCCATGGAGCCCGGCAGGCTCCCTCTGCTCTGAAGCACTGGGCAGCCTGCCCCCACCCCACCCCACGGTCCACGCTCCTACTGTTTCCCAGGAGACAGGCGAGAAAGGGGAGTGCAGTTTCTAAGCCAAGGTCATCTCCAGGAGCAGGCTGGGGTCCACAGGCTGAGACATGAAAGGTCTGGAGATGCACAATGGGTTTCTGCCCTCACTCCCTCCCCTGAAGGGGCACAGTGCTTCTTCTGTGGGATTTTCATGAGACACTTGCTGTCAAAATTCATGTTCTTAAGCATAGGTACTTGATCTCTGCAAAAACGGAGCGGCCTGCCTCAGTAAACAGCACATTACCAGCACAGCAATGAGCGAGAAACTCGAATTTCGGAAGCAGGATCTTCAAACCAGGAGCAGACAAATTAAGGGCAGGAACTACAAGAAAATGGAAGAATTCTGACCTGCCTTGGCTTTATCAGCACTCATAGACATTGACTGTAGTATTTCTCAGGTGATAAGAGTACCCCAACACATGGCCCCCAAAACTAAAATGCAAGCCTATTGCCTCAAGACATGTTCAATCCAATTCCACAAGTGTTTATTAAGCAAAACATGGTCGAATCTCTACATATGACTTTTCTATTCAGTTTGCTCATGACTAATATATTCCCTGATACAATACTCCTTTTTGCTCACGCTGCTATCCTTTGTTTAATTTGCCCCCCTTCCCACTTCATAGGTATTTGCTTCACTAACTACATGCAGCTTACCTGCAGGACTTCGCTGGTGGCTCAGAAGGTAAAGAATCTGCCTACAGTGTGGGAGATCTGGGTTCGACCCCTGCATCAGGAAGATCCCCTGGAGAAGGGAATGGCAACCCACTCCGGTATGCTTGCCTGGNTCTTTTTCAACTTTCAACCCTCCAGAAACATGTGTGTCACCTGGGAATACACAAGAATGAATGAACAGACGGAGGAGCCCACAGCAGATCCATCCTCCCGGGTAGGAGCCTGTGGCCTTGCCGAGTGGCACTTGGGCTCTCACTGCTCTCCAGGCCCAGAGTCAGGGGCTGGTTCCCAAGGACACTGTGAACAGCTGGCGCAGGTGCTCTGGACTGTGGAACTGGGAGCTGATGGGGAAGCGATAGGTTGGGTCGCGTCGGTTCCTGTCACAGCTAACCCTTAATCCAGGATTCAAAATCGGGAAAGGAGTATGGCAAGGCTATATACTGTCACCTGCTTATTTGACTACTATGCGGAGTACAGCATGCAAACTACCAGACTGGACGAATCACTAGCTGGAGTCAAGATTGCTGGGAGAAATATCAACAACCTCAGACGTGCAGATGACACCATTCTAATGGCAGAAAGCAAAGAGGAACTAAAGAGTCTCCTGATGAGGGTGAAAGAGAAGAGTGAAAAAGCTGGCTTGAAACTCAACATTCAAGAATCTAAGATCATGGCATCCAGTCCCATCACTTCATGGCAAACAGAAGGGTGAAAAGTGGAAGCAGTGACAGATTTTATTTTCCTGGGCTCCCAAATCACTGTGGACAGTAACTGCAGCCATGAAATTAAAAGACACTTGCTCTTTGAAGGGAAAGCTATGACAGACCTAGAGAGCTCATTAAAAAACAGAGACATCATCTTGCTGACAAAGGTCCATATAGTCAACGCTATGGTTTTTCCAGTAGTCACGTATGGATGTGAGAGTTGGACCATAAAGACGGCTGAGCTCCAAAGAATATTGATGTTTTCGAACTGTGGTGCTGGAGAAGACTCTTGAGAGTCCCTTGTACTGCAAGGAGATCCAACCAGTCCATCCTAAAGGATATCAACTCTTAATATTCATTGATAGAACTGATGCTGAAGCTGAAACTGCAGTACTTTGGCCACCTGATAAAGAGAGGAAGAAAAGTTGCTCAGTTGTGTTTGACTCTTTGCAACCCCATGGACTGTCACCTATCAAGCTCCCCTGTCCATGGGGTTTTCCAGGCAAGAATACTGGAGTGGGTTGCCATTTTCTTCTCCAGGGTATCTGCCTGACCCAAGGATCGAACCCAGGTCTCCTGCATTTCAGGCAGATGCTTTACCGTCTGAGCCACCAGGGAAGCCACCTGATACAAAGAACTAACCCATTGGAAAAGATGCTGAGAGATTGAAGGCAGAAGGAGAAGAGGGTAGCGAAGGATGAGATGGTTAGCAAGCATCACCAACTCAATGGACATGAATCTGAGAAAGCTCCAAGAGATGGCGGAAGATAGAGGAGCCTGGCGTGTTGCAGCCCACGGGGTCTCAAAGAGTCAGACAGGACTCAGTGATTGAACAACAGCGGCCAGAAATGGAGTAAGAGAGAGGCTGGACCTTCAGACCCAGGAGGACACTCACAGGCTGCCCTTCTTCCCCCCACCCGGCCTTCTCCCAGTGAGTCCCTCCTCGCTTCCCAGTGCCCCTCCTCTTTGTCCTTCGATAGCTCCCTTCCTTTCCCGTCCCCTTGAGTGTGAATTCTTCGTTCACAGACTCATACGAAACCATCAATGGGTATTTGCCAAAATTCCATCCTGCTCTTTCTACTTTTCCTTGTCCATTCTCTCAGAAATCCTTTCTAATAGCGCATATTTGCTTCCACAGTAATGGCATGATTAAAAGTTCTGTGCCAGACTGCTCTACTTTATTCTAAGTGTAGAACTATAGGAAAGGTATTTAAAACCACTGCCTCAGCTGTTCAACCTTTAAACTAGGGAGACTAATAGCCCCTTTTTACAAGGGGCCATTGTATGCATTGAAGGGATTTATACAGGGACAACGCTAAGAAAAATGCCAGCAGAAACATCAGCCACTTCTTAAAGCGCTGGCATTGCAATTGCTGAATGCAGATGACTCTCAGACCCTTACCCACACTGAGAACTCCCACCATCAACTCAAGGTCCGAATGTCTAAGTTTGTACCCATTACATTTGCATGTCTCAACCCTGCTATTTTGTGTATTTTCTCCAACTCAGTCCTCTTCACCAAGCCCGAGCCCAAAGAGTGTGACCCTCCTCCTTGCTTTCCCCCACCACAATGCAAAAAGGAGAGAAAATGCAGGTAGGAAGGGGACCTGGGAGATGCAGGCAGAGTAGGGTCCCAGTGATAAGTCGATCGCTCCACGGCCTGGAGGAGACACCCTGACGTCACCTACTTCAGTGTTCTCCAGCAAACCAGCATGCTGCAGAAAACACTGCTTCTTCATGTCCCACGGAGACTGGCAGCTTACCCCCAGCCCGAGAGTGGGCAGCGTGGTCCTTGCAGAGGCTGGCGTAGCAGAGGCAGAAACAATGCCCACGGAAGCCAGCTCGAATCTGTGCCACTCTTCCGTCTCCAAACCCCTCCTCAGCCAAACTTCCTCTGCTGCTGCATCCAGGCTGGTGTCTCCTCCCCTCTCTGCTCTTGTGTGTGTGTGTGCATGTGTGTGTGTGTGCGCACATGTGTATGCATGCAAGTGTGTGCCTGCGTGTGCTTGCACGTGTTTTACGACCGCCACTCAGCAGCAAAGCTCTCTTGGTCGCCTGGTTCTTGTTACTTTCACAGACCTTGGGGGGCTCGTATTCTGCCTCAAGTCCTGATCACAATGAGTCTTTCTAACATTCTGATCTCCTTTCAGGAATATTGGCGAACACAGGGTTCTCCATCTGCGAAAATAGCTTATCTCCCTCTAATACCTTTGGGATAGCTCCCTTTCTGGGAGATGAGTGGAACGTTGCAATATTCTGGGTCACATTATAATGAGGACCAGGGGAGGTGTTTTCTCCTGTAGCAGCCCCCATTCACAATGGTTCCACATTAATACTGAGATTTTCCCAGGCTTGGAGCTCTCCTGTATGTTGGTAGCTCCGTGTGGAATATCTCACTTTCTTCTAATCGCCTTGTTAAACCCTATTCATTCTACCATCTTATTTCCATTTCCTGTTAGCATCTCTCCAGAACTCCTCTTAAAAAATCTTTACTCATCTCTGGACCACCATGTTCAGTTGCCCAAGTTGCTCACTGCACAACTCCAGTGGGTGCCATTCCCATAACCGTTCACATTGGAATCTATCTGAATTGTGCCCTCTGGGTTTGTGCAGGGTACAACCAATATGACTTAATACTCTTTGGTACCAAACCAATATATTCTTTTGTTCTTTTAGAGAAGCACACTCCTCTTTTTGTGTAATTTCTTCTTTCCTCCTGATTGTCTTCCCCCTACTGAATTCCATGCCTCTAATTAGCAGGGTTGGATGGCATCACCAACTCAACGGACATGAGTTTGTGCAAACTCTGGGAGTTGATGATGGACAGGGAGGCCTGGAGTGCTATAGTTCATGGGGTCACAGAGTCAGACACAACTGAGAGACTGAATTGAACAGAACTGAATCAGAAGCGCCAGTCCTTTGGACACCTGATGCGAAGAGTTGACTCATTGGAAAAGACTCTGATGCTGGAAGAGATTGGGGGCAGGAGAAGGGGACGACCGAGGGTGAGATGGCTGGAAGGCATCATGGACTCGATGGATGCGAGTCTGAGTGAACTCCGGGAGTTGGTGATGGACAGGGAGGCCTGGTGTGCTGCAATTCATGGGGTCGCAAAGAGTCGGACACGACTGAGCGACTGCGCTGCACTGAACTGAGTCAGCAGGAAGCGTGTTTTCTTTCGGTCTGTCCGGCACCACACAACTCCAGGCACAAGCAGCTCTCTGTAAATAGGTAAGTGAATTCATTGCTGGGTTCGTAGTAAATGAATCCTAAACTCCCCACTTACTCCTCAACCACACTGGTCACGTAATGAACACTTTTGAGCAATTGTGCCATTGATAGGAGAGAGAGGGAAAGAGAGAGGCTGCTCAAATTGAAAGCCACAAAAAGAAGAGTGTGTAATTGAAAACTGAGTAGACCCTGATGAAGAAAGTCTCCTAACCACCAAGCCTGATTCTGATCATGTGGTCCTCTACCCGCTTGTACGAACAAGAGGATGAGAAAAGCCAAGTAAAGCAGGCAGATAAACAAACTGTCCAGAAGGAGATGTCTTGTGCTTTGCGGGGAGATGTAGGCATTCTGGCACTTTACCTTGGAAAGGCCAATGGCGTCTCTCTGTGGAGGCCTTCTAACAAGAATGCCCTGCCTTCTGTTTGCAAAG
>SJYQ01072074.1:0-21854 GCA_006410935.1 Redunca redunca
TTCATATTATATTTGACTTTCTTTCCTTTGGGTTTTTTCTCTCCTTTTTTTTTTTTTGGTCACACCAGGTGGCTTGCAGGATCTTAGCTCTCTAAGGATCGAACCCGTGTCCCCTGCAGGGGAAGCAGAGTCTTAACCACTGGACCACCAGGAAATTCCCTTTCCTTTGGGTTTCAATGGTTATTTACCACCCTCCAGACTAAGGTCATGTTTGAAAAAGAGGGATGGGGAGGTAAATGCTTAACCCACGGGAGTGCTCTAAAGAAAATTCTGCGGCTCTGCGGCTTGAGGGTGGGGCTTCTGAAAGCTATGGGATTACTCCAGGAGGGGGGCAACCACCTCGTTTCACCAGTGGCATCTAGCAGCAGCTTTGGCTCTCGCCCCCCTGGCCTTCCTCAACTCCCCCTCACCAGTGTGGACAGCTTCCCCACCACCAGCAGAGTCCCCGAGAGGCTGGATCTGACCGGAGGGACGGCCTCCATGTCTGGCCCTCCTTTCCCTTCTCCAGTGGAAGAAGCAGGGTGACCTCACAGACACCGCAGGGTGGGGACCAAGTTACCGTGGGGACCCAGTTGCCACAAAAGTCTCCCCTTTCCCTGCCTCCTGCCCCATCACTGCACAAGAACTGGGGTACTTGTCTTCCGCATCCTGTCACCTTCCTGATGGGAGACTGCTCCTGAAGACATCAACTCCACGAACTTCCGGTCTGCCTGGCACAGGCAGCCAATGCAGCACAAAGATGCTGAACCTTCCCACATCCTTCCAAACCCTGAAGGATCAGAGGCCCAGGAGAGAGACATCTTCACCCCAGGGCCGCGGGTGGCAGAACGCTTGAAGGCAAATGGAAGCCTCAGCCGCCCAACTCTGAAAGCTACCTAACCCCCACCCATCCTTCTTGCGTTTTGCTAAAAGGCTGGTCTCGTCACAAAGCAGAGAAGTCAGCTGTAACCTTTATTCTCTCATCTGAGTAATGTCAGTGGCTTCCGAGACTCAGAGGAGGGCAGGGGAGAGAAAAGGTGCCCACAAAAGGCTTCAGAGGGTCTTGGAGAGAGGCATTCAGAGAGGGAAAGGGGGCGGTTTGCTGAGCGAGAGCCCTGGGGGGCCACAGGCTGCCTGGAAGAGAGGTTTCTGGAAGCCGTGGATCAGAGTTAAAGTCTTAGAATTCTGGGAGAATCCAGAACCTTGATCACAGCCTTTCCTACAATGCTTTCCTGTCTGGGTCCCAGCAGGTGCCCCAAGATGCTCCAAGGATGAGGCTCTCAAGCCACTTAGAAATTTTTTAAAAGCATGCCCTCTGGTGGCCCGTGAGTGCAGGGCACAATAGCAGTCTCACTCCCTTTCTCTGCGAGGACCCTCGTGCAGGATACAACCCGCCATAAAGAGTCCCTGGAAGGTCAGAGGTGACCCCTGCCCAGGATGGGCCCCGTTCGCCCATTTGTGTCCTTTCCCGGGCAACAGCTGGGGTCCACTTCGAGGAGGGTGCAAAGTCCCTCGGCTCCGTCCGCTGCCTTTACCCCTCCCCCACCACCCTCTACAGTCCCCCAACACTATAGCCCTGAGGGGAAGCTGGGGTTCAAAAAGGCCTCCTTCAGCTAAGTTTTGAAGGATGGGTGGGAGCTTTCCGGAGGAGGAAGGGTGGTATGGGCAGAAGGAACTGCATGATTCCAACAATTCAATATGGGTGGAGCGTAAAGTGCGCTTCTGGAGAAGGAAATGGCAACCCACTCCAGTGTTCTTGCCTGAAGAATCCCACAGACAGAGGAGCCTGGCCGGCTGCAGTCCATGGGGTGGCAAAGAGTCAGGCACACCTGAGCGGCTGCACATGCAAGGTTTATTTCTTCTTTGGGTGACCATTAGTTTGCACTCAAAAGAATCACAGTGGGACTTCCCTGGTGGTCCAGTGGCTGCATCCAATGGGGGGCCTGGGTTCGATCCCTAGTCAGGGAACTAGATCCCACAGGTCAAAATTAAAGATCCCACATGCTGCAACTAAGACTCAGCACAAATTAATTAATTTTTAAAAAAGAATTCACAGTTTACAGTTATTTTAACTTGTATTTGTATTAAGTTATTTAAAAATACGATGGTTATCTTTATCAAACCAGTTGATTTTGTAATAATAAATGTCCACATTTAAATGCCCACATTTGAATTGATGCTTTCAAACTATGGTGCTGAAGAAGACTCTTTGAGAGTCGCTTGGACTGCAAGGGGATCAAAGGAAATCAGCCCTGAATATTCATTGGAAGGACTGATGCTGAAGCTGAAGCTCCAATATTTTGACCACCTGATGGGAAGAGTCGACTCACTGGAAAAGATCCTGATGCTGGGAAAGATTGAGGGCAGGGGGAGAAGGGGGTGACAGAGGACAAGATGGGTGGCATCACCATCATCAGCTCAACGGAAATGAATTTGAGCAAGCTCCAGGAGATGGTGAAAGACAGTGAAGCCTGGCATGCTGCGGTCTATGGAGTCTCAAAGAGTCGGACACGACTGAGCGACTGAACAAGGACAACAAATCACCAGCCACAGGCATTAGTTTCTGCAAAAATCCCCCAGTCAGTAATGTGTTAGAAAGAAACAACAGGCCCAGCATGGAGTCACTTGTGCTAAGCCCCACCAGGACTTAATGTGAGTGAGTGAGCGAGTGAAAGTCACTCAGAGTCCGACTCTTTGCAACCCCACCGTCTATACAGTCCATGGAATTCTCCAGGCCAGAATACTTGAACGGGTAGCCTTTCCCTTCTCCAGGGGATCTTCCCAAGCCAGGGATCGAACCCAGGTCTCCCACATTGCACGTGGATTCTTTACCAGCTGAGCCACAAGGGAAGCTCAGGACTTAATATTTATCTTAATTGCAATTTCCACCTCTCCTGGGAGTGGAATTTTAAGCCAATTCATCTGGAGTTTTTGCTTTCCTCTAAGAGAAGGTGACCTGACTTGAAATAATTCACCCTCTAACTTCCTTGTCCCGCCCTCCTCCTGCCTATAAAAGCCTCCCTTTTGTATTGCTGTTCTGCTCCTTGGAGCCCTCTCTACCTGCTGGGCGGGATGCAGACTGTTCAAGATTATTGAATAAAGCCAATTCGATCATCAAATGTACTCAACTGAATTTTTTATTAATTTATTTTCTATTGAAGGATAATTGCTTTACAGAATTTTGCTGTTTTTTGTCAAACCGTAACATGAATCAGCCATAAGTATACATATATCCCCTCCCTTTTGAAACGCCATCCCATCTTCCTCCCCATACTCAAATGAATTTTGACTTTTAACAGATTTGGCGGCTGTGGTGGGATCCAAGGTGACCTTCTTCTGATGGCATTCACGGACAATGAGAAAGACAGGCGTGGTGCCAGCAAGCCCCTTTTTGACCGTACTGTCTTCTCACCATGTCTGAGGCCAGAGGAAGTTCATCGTGGTCGTGAGCTCTGCTTTCTTTGCATCAGGAGCCTGGTCTAATTGGCTTTCTAGTCAGTTCCCCTTTTGCTTGGAAACCCCAGTTCTTGATGCTGCCCCCAGATTTCATGTTGGGAATTGCTGGTGATTTAGTCCGCAGTTTCCCACTTCTTTGAAATCCTTCCCCAAATTCCACATTGGGAAATGCGGTAGCCACTGTAGTTCCCCATTTGTTTGGAATCCAGCTGCCATCTTCACTTAGCTGAGGTCTTTGGTTCAAGGCTTTTCCCCACTCCAGAGTTCCATGGGAATTCTTGGTGGTTACCAGCTAGAGTCGGACTGGGTCCAACTTGAGCTGGACAGGGGCCAGTAAAAACAACTGCTAACAGGAATCTCAGAAGCCAAAAAGCTGTAAAATTGGTGGGTCCTGTGCAAAACACTGGGGACGTCCAAATCAAATTGACTAGGAAGAGAAGCCGTTAGACATCAGAGCAGACTGCTTCCACTCAAGACACCAGATCAAGACTTTATACTTTACATGAAACCCAGGACTTGCCTGGCAGTCCCATGGTTAAGACTCTGAGCTCCCAAGTTAGGGGGCTCAGGTTTGATCCCTGGTTGGGGAATTAAGATCCTGCATGCCACAGAGGTTGGTCAAAAAAAAAAAAAAAATGAAACTCTCTCTTTTTCCTTTCCTTTACCCTGGCATTGGCCTGGAAAGATAATGACATCACTCATATTTCTCAGACCATTGCTAGAGGGGTTAAGCTCTGGAATTTAGAATACTTTTTTATTTCAAGCTAGAAGTTTCTTCCCCCACATGCACTAAAAATCCTGAATGACCCTTGTGTGGGGGGTGGGGGTGGGGAGGTGTTTAGTTGCTCAGTTGTGTCCAACTCTTTGTGACCCTTTGAACTGTAGCCCACCAGGCTCCTCTGTGCATGGGATTTTTTCATGCAAGAATACTGGAAGAGGTTGCCATTTCCTTCTCCTGACCCAGGGATCGAACCCACTCCTCCTGTGTCTCGGCATTGCAGACAGATTCTTTACCTGCTGAGCCATCAGGGAAGCAAAAAGGAGCACTGACTTAGGAGTAAATACAATGGAAGTGCAATCAGAAACCTCTCCTTAACTCTTGAAACATTGCAGATTCTGTTTCTAAGACACTGGCTACCCAGCAAAGATCCTTAGACTCTCTGGCCAAAGTTGTTCTTGATAACAGAATTATCTTTTAGCTGAGCTATTCTATGGGCAGCATCACCTACCGTACGTAGAGTTAATATTTCTGGGGAAGACAAAACTCAGTTACATAAGATCCCTGAGCAAACCATTGGCTTTTAAAGGTGACTCATTCCATGGAGTCTTCCTTTGATTAATTTGATGCTGAGTGGTTTGGGTCTTGGAGACCCATGGCTCCCGAGTGCACTCTTAACACTGGGAATTATCCCGCTTGTAGTTAAAATAATATCCCTGGTACATTGCACATTCTCTCTAAAGCTTTAAATGCATATTCACAGCCTCTAGACAGCAAGCAAATCTCCCTAAGACTGGACCTCAAAAGAGGAACAAAGCGAATGATTGACTGAAAAATGGTGAGCCTGGAGCAGTGAACTGTGAATAGCACAGAGATTCAGCAACAAAGCGGCATCACCAAAAGCGGTGAGAGCTACAGGGCAGTAGGTGAGTGGTGCCAATGCCTTAAACTGTGATCCCATTTCTCAGCTAGGCTGAGAGTTTGATCAAAGTGGAATTGTTGAAAAGAAACATGAGGTCCAAAATGGAGTCGTTTATGCTAAGCTCCACCAAGACTTACTACCTAGCCTGATGACATTACTGACTCAATGGACAGGAATTTAAGCAAACTCCAGGAGGTAGTGGGAGACAGAGGAGCCTGGTGTGCTGCAGTCTATGCGGTCACAAAGAGTCAGACAGGACTTAGCAACTAAAAAACAACAATTATAATTTCAGCCTTTCTCAAGAGTGGTGTTTTAAACCGATCAGTCTGGAATTACTTGGTGAGTCACTAGTAAGGAAATCTGCCGAAGACTTCCAGACTTCCCCCAAAGGAAGATAACCCTGCCTAACTAGTCCCATGGACTCCAAGGAGATCAAACCAGTCAGTCCTAAAGGAAATCAACCCTGAATATTCATTGGAAGGACTGATGGTGACGCTGAAGTTCCAATACTCTGGCCACCTGATGCGAAGAGCTGCCTCATTGGAAAAGACCCTGATGCTGGATAAGATTGAGGGCAGGAGGAGAAGGGGACGATAGAGCGTGAGATGGTTGGATGGCATCACTGACTCGATGGACATGAGTTTGAGTGAGCTCCGGGAGTTGGTGACGGACAGGGAGGCCTGTCATACTGCAGTCCGTGGGGTCGCAAGGAGTCGGACAGGACAAAGTGACTGAAGTGAACTCGTCCACTGTGTCTATTTCCATGTCCCGCCCCCTTCTGTCTATAAAAACCTTTCATTTTGTACAGCTCCTCAGAGCACCTTTCTGACTGCTTGATGGGATGCTACTCTACTCATGAGTTGTTGAATAAAGCCAATTAGATCTTCAAATGTGGGCCTCCTGGTGGCTCCGTGGTAAAGAACCCATCTGCCAATGTGGGAGCCGTGGATTTGATCCCTGGGTTGGGAAGATCCCCTGGAGAAGGAAATAGCAACCCACTCCAGTGATCTTGTCTGGAGAAACCCATGGACAGAGAAGCCTGGTGAGCTACAGTCCACGGGGTCAGGAAGAGTCACCTGAGCACGCATGCACGCACACGCCACAGGAAAACCCAAACCAAGTTTTTGGGCAACCCAGTGTTTGTTGAATTAATAAATGAATGAATGAGTAATGGCCTCAGATATCCCCACTTGCCAGGCTGGAACAGGAGCAGAGGAGCTGCTGCAGAAGCCCGCCCCTGCCCCACCTTGGATCCTGCAGCAGGGAGCCCTCGCCTCCTTTCTCTTCCCCGCCTAGCACCTAGGTTCAAGGCCATGCGTGCACTATTGTGCTCAGTGATGTCAGACCACTTCTCCCCTTCCTCAGAGGAAGGACCAAGCGACAGAAGGCAATTAGTGACCGCTGCATTGTCAAACGCCAGGGGGCGCCATTCCCCGGGCCCGATCCCTCTCGATAGAGATTCGCCTCCTCAGCCCAGGACTCAGGCCTAGAGAGGCAGGAAGCGTCACCTCCCTCCCAGTCCCAAGGCCTGCCACGTCCTCTCCCTGAGGGTGCAGGACGGCGGCAAGACCGCAAGGGGGCAGCAAACACCTGGGGCGCAGGGGCCCAACGCACCTGCGCGCGCTGCGCAAATTGATGCAAAGTTTTCTGTGGCTGATTTTGTCCCTTCTCAGCCTGCGACAACAACCTTACGTCATCCCGAGGAGCTCGCCCGGTGCAGGTCCCATCCTGCCTGAGTTGCTGGAGGCGAAACCGCTGCGAAATGTTGGGGGCGAATAGTCTTTCTTCCTCGTTCCAACATGAAAACCTCACTTTATTTCAAATCTTCATTTTTTTTTTCACTCAGAAGAAGGCAAACTTACTGTGACTTGCTTTTTTTTTTATTTTTATTTTCTAAAGATGGCTTGATTGAAAATGCAAAAATCATCATTAAAAACTGATGAAAGCTGAAGAACCTATCCTGACTAAGGGAAAAGGTTTTGGGAATCAGAGGACAGACTTGCAACTGAACTGACCTCTACCACTTAATCATAAATCTAAGCTCCCGCCCCAGGTCTCTTTATCTGTAAAGCTGGTACATAGTTTATATATAGAATCTGCCAGGTGAGGCCTTGGGGAGGAGCCGATGAAATAATGTCCGTGAAATGCTTTGCCCAGTACCTGGCCACGCACCAATGCTTGGGAGCTCATGGGTGAGTGAAGTCAGCGTCCACAGAAGGAATGCAAGGATTTTTTAAAAAAACAAAATAAGCTACAGGTTGCTTTCAAATATGTACAAATTTCTACAAAGAAATCACCCCGAGGGCACGCATTTTGTTAATTTATAAACCAATATGTGGAAATATTCACTGCAATCAAACCGCTTTCAAACAATTCACTTGGAGCCCAAGACTAGATTGTAAAATTTAAAAAAAAGAAAACAACCATATTGAAAAGGGTCATCGCTACTTTAAAATTAATGCAAAAACTTTATTGCACACAAGCACGAATGAAAATGCTTTTAAAAGAGTTCTTTAAAAGGATATGAAGTTGTGAAAGCATCCCATTGTTGAAAAACATTCATTACCACCCCCCAAAAAAAGTTTGGATAAATGGGGGAAAAAGCACATCAATGCCCATAACAGATTGTAAAGTCACACTGCAGGGTACAAAGAACAACAATGGAAAATATAATTTTCACCCATTCATTTATTAATTTGCAGAACCAATATGTTTCACACTCTTGTTTTCTGCCGGCTCTCCTGGACTTCTCTCTGGGATCTTCCCCCACCCACCCACTCCCTACCCTTCCTCAGCAGCTCCTCTCCCTACTTGCTCCTTCTGGCCGTCAAAAGGAGGCTTTCCGGGTGACTCAGTGATAAAGAGCCCACCTGCCAATGCAGGGGACAGAGGAGACGTGGGTTCGTTTCCTGGGTCAGGAAGATTCCCTGGAGGAGAGCGTGACAACCCACTCCAGTATTCTTGCCGGGAAAAGCCCATGGATAGAGGAGCCTGGTGGGCTACAGTCCACAGGGTGGCAAAGAGTCAGACAGGACTGAAGAGACTAAACATGCGCTCATCAAAGGACATTTAGGGTGCTTCCATTTCTACTGTGAATAACACTGCAGTGGACTTGGGGTATAGGTGGGTCTCCTCACAATCCTGATTCCGATTCCTTTGCAGCCACACCCAGAAGTGGGCTTGCTGGATCCTAAGGTTGTTCTCAGTTTAATTTTCTGAGGAACCTCCATCCTGTGTTCCAGAATGGCCGCACTAATTTACATTCCCACGCGTGAGATGTGACCACGTGGATGGAGCTGGAGGACACTACTCTAAGAGAAAGAAGCAAGACACAGAAAGAGAAAGACCGCGTGACCTCAGTTCCATGTAGCATCTAACAAAGCTGAACTCTTAGAAAGTATAAAGAGGCTGGCCAGAGGCTGGGGTTGGAGGAAATGACAACCCACTCCAGTATCAAAGGGTACGAAGTCTCAGCTATACAGGATGAGTAAGGTTTAAAGATCTAACCTGCAGCATGGCAATGACAGCTGACAATGCTGCGTTGTGTACTTGAAACTTGCTAAGGGGCTAGGTTTAATTACATCTTCTCAACACACGCTGACTGTAGAGGTGACAGAAATGTTGTTTAGCCGGATTGTGGCGATTGTTTCACAATGTATAGGTATACCAAAACACCAAACTGTAAACATTAAGTGTATACAATTTGGGGAGTTCCCTGGTGGCATAGTGGTTAGGACTGGGTGCTTTCACTGTCACCGCCCAGGGTTCAATCCCTGGTGAACTGAGATCCTGCAAGCCATGTGACTCAGCAAAAAGAAAAAAAAGTATACAATTTTTATTAAAAGAAAGAAAAATGTTCCTCACTGCCCCTTCACTTGATCATTTAAGCCATATTGTTGAAAGAAGTTGTGCAGCCACCAGCCACTGGCCACATTGCTTCTGCCCATGCCTCCCCCCTGCCCTGGCCCAAGTCACTGATAAACTTCTTGTTGCTGGATCTGGTGTAGAGAGAGCTGGAGCAAAGCCAAAAGGTAGTGACAGCTTGGAAGGAATGTGTGCAACCCGTGAAACAGTCCAAGGACAAGTAGCCAGAATTCACAGAATATCTAAGGAATGCCTACACATCAGTAAGATAAAATCAAGTGACTCAGTGGAACACCTAGGCAAAGGCAAGTCACATGAGAGGAAAAAAAAAAAAAAGAGCCAAGAATGTAGGAAAAGACGTTTGACTTCGTTAATTATCGAGGGAGATGCAAAATTAAAACCACAATGAGATACTATCTCATTTGCAAAAACCAAGAAAGTCTGATGCTACACCTGGCATGGATGAGCTCACGGGGCTACCGGAGCATCGGACTTTGCCCATCTCTGAGCCCACAGCTCTCTGTTGGTTTTTCAGACTCTCAGAGTGGTGAGAAGGGTCCTGTACAAAACCGCCCATTACTCAGACATGGGAAACTGAAATGCAAGTTACCAAAATAGCAATTACCCTCACTGCACCTTTGTTTTCTCTCCATCCTGCTTCACAACCGGTTGGATTGTTTTTAACCACCCCCTCAAGGGTTGCACACCCCAGCCTGAAAGGCACTCCTCCCAGAAGCATTCATCTGTGAATGAAAAAGCATGTGCGAGACTGCGTGTGGCAGCATTTTTTCCATCACTGGGAAAATGAATAAATATACTGGGTACATCGGGCTCAGGGATGACTAAGCAGTGGTTAAAATGAATGTGGTCTATATGCGTCAGCATGGACAGGTCTGGAAAACATAGTGTCATGTGAGAGGGGAAAGTTACAGAGTAATAGCTGTGAAATGATACCATGTGTATAATTTTTTCAAACTCATTAAGCAGTATTATATGCTGTTCTGGACACAAGTATAGTGAAGATATTTTTAAAAAAAAACGAGACCTAGGGACTTCCCTGGTGGTCCAGGGGTTAAGCTCCGTGCTTCCAAGGCCTTGGAAGCACAGAGCTCAGGTTCAATCCCTGGTTGGGGAACTAGGATCCCACACGCTGCATGTTCTGGTCAAAGAAAGACCTAAAAGATCCCTGCCCATTCATGATGGTAGCTGGGTCCCTAGAGCAGCAGATGGAGGAGGGTGAGACTCAGAGGGAACTTCAGCTTCACCTGCAACACATTCCTCTTTTTCTATTTTCAAATATTCAGAAGCCACAATGACCAAGCACTAACATTTGTTCACTCCAAATGGTGGATACCTTGAGGTTGAGAACAAGCCAGGCGAGCAAAGATCTGAAAGAAGAGTAATCAGGCGCCCCCCTCCAAAAAAAACCCCAGCAGTGCAAAGGCCCTGAGGTCACCATAACATGTTTCAGGATCAGCAGAGGCCAGGATGCTGGAGTGAAGAAGAAAAAGGTTAGGGGTGAGGTTGGTAAGGAATCTGATTTGAGGTTAAGCAGGAGGGGAAATTCACCAAACTTATACTATAAAGACATCATTCTGGTTGAGCATATTTTATTAACGATTGAAACTGAGTGGTAAACACATAAGGTTATTGTCTTAATCTCTTCTTTTGTGTGTGTTTGAAATTTCCCATAAGAAGTTAAAAATAATAATAATAATAATAATGACCTCTGGCTGTGAGGGAAATGGACTGGGTATGGGGACAACGAGGAGGCAGGGAGGCCAGTTTAGAGGTCGCCAAAGGGGTCTGGGGAAGGTGGGAGGGGCTGGGGAGGAATGGAACAGACACAGGATTTGCCCACAGACAGAATGTGGGATGAGAGAAAATTTGGGCTGAGTCTTTGCATGCCTAGTGGTTCCGGCGTCTGTGAAGATGGGAGGGGTTTGGGAGGAGGAGGCCCAGGAGAGGCCCGTGGCCTCCGAATGGAGAGGTCAGGCACACAAGTCCACAGTTCAGGGAAGAGTCAGAGCCAGTCAGCCATTTGGGAGTCACTGGGGGCTTCCCAGTTGGTGCTAGTGGTAAAGAACCCGCCCGCCAATGCAGGAGACACAAGAGCTGTGGATTCAATCCCAGGGTCGGGAAGATCCCCTGAAGGAGGGCATGGCAACCCACTCCAATATTCCTGCTTGGAGAACTCTATGGACAGAGGCGCCCGGCAGGCTACAGTCCATGAGGTCGTAAAGAGTTGGAAAACGACTGAGGACACTTAGCACGCACATACGGCGTATAAATAGCATTTAAACCCACGAGACTGGATGACAGAGACCACCTAGGATGTGGGTGTTGATGGAGGAGAAAGAGGGCCCAGGACAAGCCTGGGGGAGCCCTCCTATTACAGGTGGACGAGAGGAGAGGAGGAGGCGGCAGGAAAGGAGACCAGAAGAAGCAGCTTCTCAGGAAGGAGAACGCACCAGAGAAGGAATGTTCCTCTCGCCTCATTCCCCGAGCTCCACACTATAATCCCCACGGCAGACCCTGATGCTGCTCAGATTCCAGCTCTTGCGTAAATAACAGCAGCAGCAGCAGCAGACCTTGCACTCACCATGTCCACTCTCACTATCTTTATTTTTGACTGAAACAGGTCTTAGTTGAGGTATGCAAGATCTTTACTTGCGGCATGGGAACTCTTAGTTTCAGCTTGGGCATGTAGGATCTAGCTGCCTGACCAGGGATCGAACCCGGGGACCCCTGTCTTGGGCGCACAGAGTCTTCACCACTGGACAACCAGGGAAGTCCCCACTCTCACCATCTTTGCCAAATGCAGATCTGACACTGTAACTCCCTGCAACTCATTCAAGGTTAGAAACCAAGTCCTCGGCCTGGTAACCGCGCTCACCTTGGCCTGGGTTCTGCCCACGGCAGCTGCTCCACCTGCAAATGCTCCCACACCGAGAAGCAGGCCCTGCAGCTTGGACCAACAGCCATTCCCCCTCCCTCCTCCCTGGACACCCTGCTTGCCTTCCACAACCCAGCCTGGAAGCACCAGACCTTGATTTCCTGGTCTCTGGGGTTTCTGGGAAAACATCTTCTCCCAAAGGACAAGAGAGAGACCAGGAGACAAGGCCATCTGCAGCCCACCTTGGGGTTTTGTCTGTGAGGACACACAAGTGCTGCTGTCACTGTCTTGGGACCAGAAGGGGCTCCCAGAGCAAAGGCACAGGACAAACCAGCAAACCCGAGAATGGACTCTGAGTCCTGGGAGAAATCAGTTGTGCTCTGGTCTTGCTAACCACTGGACTTCCTGTCAGAGGAAACAGCAACCCACTGCTTTCACCACCTTGGGCAGGTCTGTGGTTTTGACAGTTGCATTCAGAAACATCTCAGCTGGAGTTGGGGACTGACTGCTGGCAGGGTTGGGGCTTCCGTTTGGATGATGAGTACGAGCACGGTCTTAAATTAACTGTGCTGATGCTTATGTAAATTGGAATAGACTAGAAAGCATCCAACTGGCGGTGTGAGAATTTTACCAGTGAAACTGATGAGAAAGCACACACACACAAAAAAAGCACCATCCCAACTGACCTCCATATTTTCGTGCATGTGCACACCCGGCCTCACATGCCTGACCCCCCAAAAGTAGTGGCTTTTCCCCTAGAGCTCATCCCTATGTCTTGCTTCATCGCCCCCTCACCCTGGCCCACTCCCTCTGGCTACAGATGACTCTGGCCTCTCTCCTCCACCACCAGCAACCCCTGACCCGTGGCTTGTACATCTGAGATCTGACGGTAGCTTTGAAAGATGAGCAGCTGCTGTTACTGAGGCAGGAGCTACGTGGACCCCAGGCTGGTCAGCCATGCCCTGTAGACAGATGATCCGAGATAGCAGGAGCCAGAGAAGAGCTGAGCCTTGCCCAGATAAGACACGGAGACCACATATTTCTCATTCTTGAGGTCAAGGAGACCTTCCTCACTACACATGCGCAGAAAGGCTCCTTGAAGGTCACAAAGAGAGGGGGCACCACTCCATAGTAAGTGATGTCAACCATAAAGAACCGTAAGGCTCTTTGCTAGAATCCATCTTGACTAAGAGATGTGCGTGCACACATGGAAGGACCCTGAAATATACACCAAATACAGCCTCAGAACCTGGCCAGGGGACACCCGGAAGAAACGCCCCCTAAAGTAATTCGGGCAGAATTTGTGTCAGTCCTAATGAGGTGATGAACCTAGAGCCTACTAAACAGAGTGAAGTAAGTCAGAAAGAGAAAGACAAATATTGTATACCATGGACGGAGGAGCCTGGTGTGCACATGGGGTCGCTAAGAGTCAGATACGACTGAGCGACTTCACTTTCACTTTTCACTTTCCTGCATTGGAGAAGGAAATGGCAACCCACTCCAGTGTTCTTGCCTGGAGAATCCCAGGGATGGCGGAGCCTGGTGGGCTGCCGTCTATGGGGTCGCACAGAGTCGGAAACGACTGAAGCGACTTAGCAGCAGCAGCAGCAGCAGCGCGTATATATGGAATCCAGAAAGACGGTGCTGATGAACCTGTTGGAAGAGCAATAATGGACACACAGACATAAAGAACAGACTTACGGACACAGCTGAGGGGCAGGAAGGAGAGGTTGGGATGTATGGAGTCAGTAACATGTAAACACACGTTACCATATGTAAAATAGATAGCCAACGAGAATTTGCTGTATGACTCAGGGAACAAACCGGGGCTCAGTCCCAGCATAGACGAGTGAGATGGGGAGGGAGATGGGAGGGAGATTCAAGTGGGAGGGGACATGGGTAAACCTATGGCTGATTCATGTTGATGTTGAAACCAACACAATACTGTAAAGTGATTATCTTTCAATTAAAAATAATTTTTTAAAAAAATGATTCAGGTAGAAATTTTAATCCCCAGCCTTGTGGGTTAGATTTTTTTCTCTGTTTGGACTCAAGGCCTCTTTCGCAACCATGATCTGCCCCACCGTCAGTCAGGCCAAGAAGCATCCTAGCCTGATCCCCTTCTTCCTATTTACTGGAGCAGGAGGTATTGGAGCAGCACTGTATGTCTTGTGCTTGACCTTGTTCAATCCTGTGACATCCAGGAAGAATAATCCAGAACACTAGAACAAACTGGAACCCTGGTACATCTAGTGAAAGTTATGGTTTTTCTAGTAGTCATGTACGAGTGTGAGAGTTGGACCATAAAGAAGGCTGAAGTGAAAGTTGCTCAGTCATGTCCGAATCTTTGTGACCCCATGAATTGTATAGTCTATGGAATTTTCCAGGCCAGAACACTGGAGTGGGTATCCGTTCTCTTCTCCAGGGGATCTTCCCAACCCAGGGATGGAACCCAGGCTTCCCACACTGCAGGCGGATTCTTAACCAGCTGAGCCACAAGGGAAGCCCAAGAATACTGGAGTGGATAGCCTATCCCTTCTCCAGTGGATCTTCCCGACCCAGGAATTGAACCTGCATTTCAGGTGGATTCTTTGCCAGCTGAACTCTTGCTGCTGCTGCTAAGTCACTTCAGTCATGTCCAACTTTGTGTGACCCCATAGACGGCAGCCCACCAGGCTCCCCCATCCCTGGGATTCTCCAGGGAAGAACACTGGAGTGGGTTGCCATTTCCTTCTGTGCATGAAAGTGCTCTTAGGGAAGCCCAAAGAAGGCTGAGCAATGAAGAATTAATGCTTTCAAACTGTGGTGCTGGAGAAGACTCTCGAGAGTCCCTTGGACAGCAAGGAGATCAAATTAGTTCATCCTAAAGGAAAGCAACCCTGAATATTCATTGGAAGGACTGATGCTGAGGCTGAAGCTCCAATACTTTGGCCACCTGATGTGAAGAACTGACTCACTGGAAAAGACTCTGATGCTGGGAAAGATTGAGAGCAGGAAGAGAAGGGGGAAATAGAGGATGAGATGGTTGGATGGCATCTCTGACTCAGTGGACATGAGTTTGTATGAACTCCAGGAGTTGGTGAAGGACAGGGAAGCCTGGCGTGCTGCAGTTCATGGGGTCACAAAGAATCGGACATGACTGAGCTACTGAACAACAATTGGAACAAACTGGGTCCTGACGGTCAGTACAAGTTCTACTCTGTGAATGTAGATTATAGCAAACTGAAGAAGAAGGTCCAGACGTTTATGTGAAATATTTCACTATGAAGCTGCTCAGAATGAAGGTCTTCCAGAAGACATCTGCACAATTTTCCACTTAACCAGGAAATATTTCCCCTCTAAAGGCATGAAAGCATGCTGGTGTACTGATTAATAGTCTGAAACTTAAAAAAAAGTGAGTCAAACTACCATGAGGGCACAACTCTCTGATAAACACCCGTGTGTCTATCTGCACGCACCCTTTCTCCTCCTAATAAACACTTTTGTTGTTTCACTACTTTCCATTTCTGTGTGGAAATTCATTTCTACACAGCTGACGGGCCTTGTCACGACCACCGGGCCCTGGCGGCCAGGATTCAGCGCTCTCACTGCCGCAGCGGGGTTTCAGTCCCTGGCCAGGAACCAGAAACCCTGCTTCAAGCCGCCTCGGGCCAAGGCCACCAGAGATCATCACCACCCCCTCTTCACCCCCAAACTGTTTTTTTGTTACAGGACCCTTTCCTCCAGTGGTGTCCATGGCCCCGGGAAAGATTGTTTTGGGCAAAGGTTCTAGAAACTTGAGATGGAACGATCAAAGGAGATAAAAATGTGTTGTCAGAGAAAAGGCCTCCCCACCCGAGGCTAGAACAGGGGAAGGAATAGAGTGGGTTACGGGGGGAGGAGTCCATGAGGCCTGGGGCCATGCCTGGGTGGGGGGAGCAGAGTGGCATCCAGAGACCACCAGCGCCCCCCACACACGTCTTACATGGCAAGTCGCTTATATCAGCAGGAGTCTTAGACATAGGTGCCCACAAACTGTGCAGGCCGGTGAGCAGGACAGCACTGAGGGGCTACAAAGCCAGATGGGACAAATGGCCCCCACCAGGGACCCCCCCCCCCTCCAGCCAGGGCTTCTCCTAGAGCAATCCAAGGCCACCCTCTGCTGGTCTAACCGAGCTGCCTTTATTGGAGCCAGCCACCTTACGTGAAGGGTCACTCCCCACAGTGACATTCCAGCATAGCGCCCATCCACCCCCAGTCAAAGCAGTGGTCCTGGACATGCAGGGGGTGGGTGACCAGAGCTGGGATGGGAGAAGACACCCCACCCTCACCACCACCACCAGAACAGGGCGGAGTCATCTCTGTGACTGCCTCCAGTGTCCTGCCCAGGACCTGGCAAACAGAAGGTGCACAATAAATATTTATGGGCTGAAATGGCACATGAGGCTGCAGAGATGGGGCCCAGGTGTCACCTGGTTGAGCTAGCCGCCATCTCCGCCCCACCTCCCCACCGACTCAGTGATGATTCAGGGGTGGTCATGTGACCCATTCTGGCCAATAGGAAGATGCAGAAGTCATGGGGTGGGGCTTCTAATAAAGCTTTGGTGACAGAATAAACTCAGCTGGCCTGGCTCTGTGCCCTTTCCCCTTTGTCCTATTGGGAGGTGTAGTCGCTGCCACAGACATGAGGACAAAGGCCTCCATACAAAAGGAGGCGGAGAGAGAGGGGGACAAAAGCCAGTGTCCCTGACGGTGTGACTGAGCCCCAGAGCATGCTTCCTATCTGAGACCTGTCAATCCCTCTCTGTTGAAGCCACACATACACAGAAGTGAAAGTCGCTCAGTCGTGTCCAACTCTTTGTGATTCTCCAGGCCAGAATACTAGACCAGGTAGCCGTACCCTTCTCCAGGGGATCTTCCCAACCCAGGGATCGAACCCAGGTCTCCCACATTGCAGGCAGATTCTTTACCAGCTGAGCCACGCAGGGGTCTATTGTGTGCAGCAGGTTCACACGTTCTTGGTACAGCTCTAGGCCAAGATAGGTCGGGGCTAGGATCTTGGCTGATGTCAGTGAAAGTGTTAGTCACTCAGTCGTGTCCAACTCTTTGTGACCCCATGGACTGTAGCCCACCAGGCTCCTTTGTCCATGGAATTCTCCAGGCAAGAATATTGAAGTGGGTTGCCATTTCCTTCTCCAGGGGATCTTTCTGACTCAGGGATTGAACCCGGGTCTTCCACATTGGGGGCAGCCTCCTTACCGACTGAGTGCCCAGGGAAGGCTGGTGTCAGGGTGTTACCAAACCAAACTTGGGTTTGCTGGCCCACATGAAGCAAAGTCAAGGTGCCGACACAGGGTTGTGGAGAAGGAAAGTGTGGCATTTCCTGTAGAGCCCACCAAGAATGGGCAGCTTGTGCTCAAAAGACCCAGACTCCCTGATAGCTTTCAGGGAAGGGTTCTTAAAGGCAGCACTTGGGGAGAGGGCTGCAGAGTGCATGGCTTTCTTCTGATTGGTTGGTGAGGTGGTGTTCCAGGAATGTCATCAAGCTCCATCCTCAACCTCCCCGTTTCCAACTGACCAATCTGCAATCTACCTTTTGGTCTCAGCATGGAGTCACCATCCTCCACCTGGGTGGGGGCCTTAGTTCCTGCAGAACAGCTCCCAGATACGTGTCAGATGATTACGTATGTCCCTTAAAGAGGAACTGGGACTCTGTTTTATAGCTGAATTATTGTCATTATTTTCTCGCTTAACTGCTTTTCCTTTGTTTCATGTCTCCTCACTTCCCTAGTTAGTAATGCTTGTGCCTGCTCTTTGGAACTCAGGGCAGGAGGAGACTAAAACCATTTTCTATAAACAAGAACCTGGCAACACAGAGAGGCTTTTGTACTCAGGAGGGTTTCATTCCCCCCTTTTCTTTGTGTGTGTCTCGCTCAGTCGTGTCCGACTCTTTGCGACCCCGTGGACTGTAGCCCACCAGGCTCCTCTGTCCATGGGATTTTCCAGGCAATAGTACTGGAGTGGATTGCCATTTCCTTCTCCAGCGGATCTTCCTGACCGAGGGATGGAACCCAGGTCTCCTGCATTGTAGACAGACGCTTTACCGTCTGAGCCACCAGGGAAGTCCCCCCTTTTCTTTGGTACTCCTCAATCCTGAGGGGAGTGGGTGTGAGACAAGAAAGAAAGAGAAAAACATTTTGGATAGAGGTTAATCATAAACTCAGCAGGGGAACTCTTTCAGGGGAGGAAGAAATTTTCCTCTACCCTTCTAGGTTCTCCTGGCTGACCTAAGATTTCAATTGACATGAGATTAACAAGAGAAAATCAAGCAGAAGTTTAATAACATATATTGGTGGCCCCAGTGGTAAAGAATCTGGCTCCCAGTGCAGGAGACGTGAGTTCGATCCCTGGGTGGGGAGGATCCCTTAGAGAAGGAAATGGCAACCCACTCCGGTTTTCTTGCCTGGGAAATCCCATGGACAGAGGCTGGCGGGCTACAGTCCACGGGGTGGCAAAGAGTCAGACACGACTGAGCAACTGACAACAGCAACATACATGGAGAGACCCCGGGAAAAAGGAGTAACTCAGCAAAACGGTGGAAACACTTGCTTTAAATACCATCGTCAGCTAAAGATAAGGAGGGTGTTGGGGTAGGGGTCTGGAATGTCAAAAAGGAAGAATGCAGGACTTTCTTGGTGGTCCAGTGATTAAGAATCTGCTCCCCAATGCAGGACTTCCCTGGTGGCTCAGAGGTTAAAGTGTCTGCCTGGAATGCAGGAGACCAGGGTTCGATCCCTGGGTCAGGAAGATCCCTGGAGAAGGAAATGGCAACCCAAGACTGCAGCCTACCAGGCCCCTCCCTCCATGGGGTCGCAAAGAGTCGGACACGACTGAGAGACTTCGCTTTCACTTTCCCAATGCAGAGGACTCAGGTTCGATCCCTGGTTGGGAAAGGAAGATCCCCCATAAAAGTTAAGTTGCTTAGTCATGTCCAACTCTTTGCAACCCCATGGACTGTAGCCCACCAGGCTCCTCCATCCATGGGATTCTCCAGGCAAGAATAGTAGAGTGGGTTACCATTTCCTTCTCCAGGGGATCTTCCCGACCCAGGGATTGAACCCAGGTCTCCCGCACTAGAGGCAGATGCTTTAACCTCTGAGCCACCAGGGAGGTCGAAGATCCCCCGTGCTGAGGGGCAATTAAGCCTATGAGCGACAACTGGACAGCTTGTGCACCCAACAGAGATCCCAAGTCTTGCAAAGACCCAATACAGCCAAATAAACAAACAAACATGTTAAGGAAGAAGGAAGAAGGCCATTGATATCGACAGAAAAGTACATGTTTGGTACGCAAATGCTTGCTGGGCCAAGCAGAGATAATGGGGCAGAGAGAGGACTCTGATCTCTAGGCGCTCCCTGGAATTCCCCACCACCACACCTAGCTCACATTCTTTGCAGATATCTATGGCCATACCGCTATCTAAATATTTTAGGCAGTTAGGGGGAAGGTCAAAGTTTCTTTCTTTTTTTTTTGCCACACCAAGAGCCATGTGAGATCTTAGTTTCCCAACCAGAGATCAAATCTGTGTCACTGCTGTGGAAGCATGATGTCTTAACCACTGGACCACCAGCGCAGTCCCAAAGTTTCTTTCTGAGTCTTAATAAAACCATGCACCTCGGATTGGGGTTTAAACCCACATCCCAGGACTCAAACTCATTCAGAAACCATTGTCTCTTAGTTGAGTTCACACTCCTGGTCTCAGGACCTAATAAAGCTCAGGTTCTTTATGTCTAATTGCAGAAAGAATTCAGGGAGAGACAAAGTGATAGGTAAGAAGTGAATTTATTGAGCTGACCAAAAAGTACCTTTTGTCTTTTAAATAAAAATAAATGACATATTTTTTGTTCTCACCAAGAGCATATATACAACATCCCCTTCTTTGAATGAAGACCGGGCTTTGGTATGGTTGGTGGTGGTTCATTTCACTTGCCCCACAATCTCTTCCATCCACATTATTATACAGTATCCACTTTTCATTGCCCATCATAATTTGCTTTCAAAACAGAAGGTTTTCATTATGTTTCAGTAGAGAATCACATGTGGAAATATGGTCAAGAAAGTATTTTTCAAGTAAGTTAGGTGGAACCCAGACATCAAAATGATTAACATAACCAAGCTGGTCCAAATGATTTTCAAAGCTTAATTTGGATATTGTGAGTATGTCGGCTATCTCCCGCATGGTATAATGTTGCTTGTTCTCCATGTCTCAACTGATTGCTATTAACTTAAACCAGTCTACGTGACTGTGGAGCATCACCCAGCAAGAAACTCTCTAACATGAAACTTCACAATCATTTTTGACACGTTTGATCGGTCACATCTTCTCCATACACTCCATAAATCTTTTTTTTTTTTTTTTGCACTTCAATTGTACCTTTCTTGAAATAATAAAGCATTATATGAAGGAAATGTGACTTTTTTCTTCCATCTTCAATATTAAAATGGCTCCACAACAATTCACCAATTTTGATGTTTTTTTAATGCACACTGATAACAGCAGCTGTCACAGTCTAACAAAACTGTTTCGAATCAAACACAACTAAGCACTATTCCGGAAAAAAATTAACAAATTTAGAGAGAAACACACTCCACAGAGTGTTGGCCATTTCAGAAGGCAAGAGGCCCTGATACGTGGGGTGGTTAGTTTTTACGGGCTAGGTAACTTCGTAGGCTAATGAGTGGGAAGATTGTTCCAACTATTTTGGATAAGGGGAGGAGATTTCCAGGAATTGGGCCACTGTCCATTGTTGGCCCTTTATGGTCAGCCTGTCATCTTACTGACGGGTGCATCATACAGTCTATGCTAGAGGCTCAGAGGTTAAAGCATCTGCCCACAATGCGGGAGACCCAGGTTCGATCCCTGGGTTGGGAAGATTCCCTGGAGAAGGAAATGGCAACCCACTCCAGTATCTTTGGCTGGAGAATCCCATGGAGGGAGGAGCCTGGTAGGCTACCATCCACAGGGTTACAAAGAGTCGGACACAACTGAGCTACTTCACGCATACATAATGAATTATACAGTTCATTGTGGGTTCATGTGCCCTGTGAGGCATGACTGGGTTTGAGGATGAGATGGTTGGATGGCATCACCGACTCAATGGACATGAGTTTGAGCAAACTCCGGGAGATGGTGAAGGATAGGAAAGCCTGATGTGCTGCAGTCCATGGGGTCACAAAGAGTCAGACACAACTGAACAACAGCAGTGAATTACAATGAGGATGTAATGAGGCTCAAGGTCTGCTGGAAGTTGAATCTTCTGCCATCTTGGACCTAGTGGGTTCTAACCAGTTTGTCATTCCCTCGACAGCTATGTCATCCTTTTAAAAGTTGTGCCCTGCCCCCTTGCCCTCCTGTTTCATTCAGTTCAGTTCAGTCGCTCAGTCGTGTCCGACTCTTTGCGACCCCATGAATCGCACCATGCCAGGCCTCCCTGTCTATCACCAACTCCTGGAGTTTACTCAGACTCACGTCCATCAACTCGGTGATGCCATCCAGCCATCTCATCCTCTGTCATCCACTTCTCCTCCTGCCCCCAATCCCTCCCAGCATCAGAGTCTTTTCCAATGAGTCAACTCTTCAGATGAGGTGGCCAAAGTACTGGAGTTTCAGCTTTAGCATCATAAAGGCAAATACCATAGGATATCACTTGTATGTGGAATCTAAAATATGACATCAATGAACTTATCTACAAAACAGAAATAGACATACAGAACCGACTTGTGGTTGCCAAGGGAGAGGTTGGGATTTGCAGATGCACTCTATTATCTATCAAATGGATAAACAAGGTCTTACTATATAGCACAGGGAACTATATTCAATATCCTTTGGTGAACTATCATGAAAAAGAATATGAAAAAGAGTATTATGTATATTATTGTTGTTGTTTAGTCACTAAGTCGTGTCCAACTCCTGTGACCCCTTGGACTGTAGCTTGCCAGGCTCCTCTGTCCATGGGACTTCCCAGGCAAGAATACTGGAG
>SJYQ01072325.1:0-10358 GCA_006410935.1 Redunca redunca
GTGGACCAAGAGGGCGCGCTGGGAAAATAGGTCAGAGGTGGGTCAGGACTGAGCGGCCACGCGGGTCCTCCACTGCGCGCAGAGTAGCGGAGGGGGGGGCGGGATGCGGTGCAGGGTCGCGGGACACGGGGGGCGGAGTGGGGGCAGAAGGTGGCCCCGGACCCAGAGGACCGCGGGGGTCTTGGTTCTGAGGCAGAAATGGTGCGGCGTGGCTTGGAATGCGCAGGAGATTCGGGGCAGCCGCAGAGCGCCCACATGTGTCTGGGGGCACCCGGGTCGCTGCGACACTGGTTGGGCACGGCGGGAGGACCGGCCCGCCGGCGGCCGCTCCCGCCTCCCGGATCTGGACTCCCCGGCGGGCCTCCCGGCGCGCTACACCACAAAGGCGCTACGAGTGTGGGTGAAAAACACTTTCATGGAAAGATGAAGAGGTTCCTGCACATATTTTGTACACTGTGAAGGTGGCGATTCGCGTCGGTGGTGCGAGTCACTCCTCGCCCTTGACCCCGGGGTCTGTTCCAACAGATTAAGGATTTCAGCGTGAAGAGGAAACGATGAAGGGACTCCAGAGAACTTAAGGAAACTTTTAGCGTCTAGGGGAAGCGAAGAATTTTCTAAATATGACCCAGGAGACTAGAGGCAAGACTGAGAAATTCAGTTAAGTGCAAAACTGCAACGAACTCAAAAAAGGAAGCCTCAAACTGGAGGACTCTTGGACTTGCATCACAAAGAGATCTTACTGAGATTACTAACAATAAAGAGTTCCTACCGATAAATAAGAAACACCAATAAGGAAGCCACTGGAGAAGATTCCTGCAAAGGATATGCAAATTTCCCTCAGAGAAATGCAAAATGAAAAGCACCCGGAGGCCTTTTTTCTTTAACCTAACAGATCTGCAAAAAGCTGATTGTGGCACCCAGACTTTCCTAGGTTTGCTGAGCCTCTGGGAGACTCACCCTGCCACCGCTGTGCATTTTCCCTGCAGAGATGGTCGCGGAAGCATGAGCTTGCATGAGTGCAGCCTGCGCCCAGATACCTGTTATGAGGGAAAGGGGCATTTGAATCACGGGTACCCAGATGGAGATTCAAATGCTATGACAGTATAAACACTGATCCAGTGGGCTGAAAATCCAGAAGCTCTGGGTACTGGTTGGAATGGTCTAGCAGGAGGACCATTAGCAGAAAAAAGGAAAGGGCAGAATAATGTGTTCAGAAAGCTCTACTTTTTGTAGGAAAAAAAAAATTGCATGTCTCAAAAGTGGAGAATGCCTAGAAGCATCCAGCAGTTGGTGCAGGAAGGGAAGCTAGTGGCTGAGGACAGGGAGGAGGGATTCTATCTGTTTGAATTTTTTGAATTTCAGTGTTTATGTGTCTCTGTGTTTGTGGATTTACCAGTCTGGAGGGAGGAGAAGCTGACCCCTGGAGCCCAGTGCCACTGGAGGCTGGGGGGAAGGGAGGGATGAGGTAAGGTGAGGGGGGAGGAGAAAGCCCCAGGTGTGGGGCTCTTATTTATTCCTCTGGAATCTGGGCAGGGCCTCTTCACCCAGGGCTGCTGGGGGCTCCCAGGTTCTCAATTCAAAGAGACAGACCAATTAAGAGTTTTGCTGAGCTTCGATTTTAGTGCACTGTACTGACCCAGATCGTGCAGGGACAGCAGTTGTGGTTGGCACTAAGCCCCGAGGACTGTACCATCTGAGACCGATCCCTGCCCCAGGCTGGGCTCAGCAGCGCCCCCAGCCCTACCCGCTCTGAGGGTCATCTCAGTGAGACTCCAGCACCAAGCTCCCCAACAGGCAAGAGGGGAGGTGTCTGAGGCAGGGAGCTACGGGGCTGGGGAACTTGCAGATGGACCAGAATCAGAGAGCTCTGGTAAGTAACAAGAGTCTTTATAATAAAACGGGCCCACCTGGGGGCCTCACTTAAAGATGGCAACAGGCCCTGTGGTAGGAGCTTTCTGTATCCTACCTCACAGTACATGGAAAATTCGAGGTTATCAACTGTCAAGAATAAAACAATAAAAATATTAAAAAGAACCTAGAACACGTCCCATAGAATACAGGTATGGGAAAGCCTTTCTTAAGCAAGACAAAGAACTGGGGAACATGAAGAAAAGGTGACTTACTTGACTACACTTTAAAAAATGTTAAGTGGAACTTCTCTGGTAGTTCAGTGGGTAAGACTGCCTGCCAGTGCAGGGTTCACAGGTTCCATCCCCGGTCCAGGGAGATCACATGCTGTGGAGCAACTACCGAAGCCCATGTGGCCTAGAGCAACAGGAGAAGCCGCCACAGTGAGAAGCCCGAGGCCGTGCTCCGCCACAGAGAGGAGCCGCCCTGCTTGCCACAACTGGAGAAAGCTCCTGTGCAGCAACAACACCCGGCACAGCCAAAAAATTAAAAACCAGGTTCATTTAAAAAACGTTATGTAGTTGTAAAATGGGTAGAAGGAAAAAGGATCCACGTCATCAAGCCAAGTGGAAGGAATCACGTGCTGTGCAAGTGATAAAAGGTGAACCCACCTGAGATAGAAAGGGAATCCACACACTTAAGAAAATATTGTAGCCATGCGTTCTGGGAAACAAACTCACTCAGAAGGACAATGCAGATATGGAGTGCAGTTTATTACACCGTCTGGCCCAAGGCAGAGTCTCCTCTTAGCCAAGGACCCCGACCAGTTTTTGTGAAAACCTTGTATACCCTAAGTGTACTTGCTCAAACCCACCTCAAATTCCTTGAAACTAGTCTGGACAAGGAAATAGATATGATCAAAGTTAACCCATGATTCTTGTGTCACAAGACTAAATAGTGGATATTTATCAATAGGCCTGTGGTCATATCCCAATAAACATAATGGAATTTACCACTTTGTTCTGTTACAGAGATAATTAGCATATTCTTTCAGGCAACAGAGAGTCCAAGTCCAAGTCCTGAGCCTCTTTTATCAGGTGTCTGGTTTTCCATTGATATGCCATTTCTGTAGACACCGGGCACAAAGTTCAGAGTCCATTGGGAAAGTGACCATGTGCGTAGCCTAATGTTCGAAGCCTGGCCCAAGATGGCATCCATCTCTGTCTGTTTCCTCCTTCCAAAAGAGCCCAGAAGGAAAGAAGACACTGGAAACACCCCGCACCCTGGCAATCGACAGGAGACGACCAGAAAGATGCAGCTGGTCCACTAGCAGGCAAACAGACCACAAGGGAAGACAAGACACCCTGTCCCCTCTTGGGCGAGGGAGCAGGCACTTGCCCTCTGTGGCTGCACTGTGAGCTGCTCCTGAAGGCATAGGTGGCAACACTGAAATGTACTGGAAATGGGGACCCGTGCTTACAGGGGTGCTGGTGAAGGAGGAAACAGAACAGGCTCCATCTTGAAAGCAGGACTCCCTCGTGGACCAGACTGTGGACTCTGAGCTCTATGCCCAGTATCTATGGAAATGACATACCAACTGGAAAACCAGACCCCCCAGATGGAATAACCCCAGGACTCATACCTAAACTCTCCATTGCCTAAAAGAATACCCTAATTATCTGTGTAACCAAATAGAATCATAAATTCTATTATGCTCATTGGGATATGATCACAGACCTATTGATTATTGTCCACTGTTAACTACCTAGGCTTAAGGCATATGAATCACTGGTTAACTTTGATTGTATCTTTCTTTTCCTTTGTTCAGACTAGTTTCAGGGAATTTGGGGAGGTGGGTTTGGGCATGTACACTTAGGGTATATAAGGTTTTCACAAAAACTGGTCGGGGTTCTTGGCTAAGAGGAGACTCTGCCTTGGGCCCGCCAGTGTAATAAACTGCACTCCACTATCTGCACTGTCCTGAGTGAGTTTGTTTCCTGAAACGCTTGGCTGCAACACTGGCCACAGAGGTGTCTATGATTGTGGACCCTTGGGGCTCTGTGAGGGGACGGTGCATAGACGAGGACCTGGATGTCTCGGGAATTTTCACAGTTTTCCCACAGATGGGTTTTCCCACACGGGCTTTCTGCAGTTGCAGAGTCTGGGCTTAGTGGCTCCACAGCCTGTGGGATCTTCCCGGACCAGGGATGGAAACTGCATCCCCTGCATTGGTTTTATGGACCAGGTTGCTAGATACAGCCCATTTCCAGGCAGGAATACCCTCAGAGGCCCTCGCCGGCTCCATGAGGTGGACTGAGTGGACGGCTGCCCGCCTGCCCACCCAGGGAAAGATGTATTTCCCACAAAGGAGAGAAAGCAAGCGGTGCCCGCCCCTCCTGCAGCCCCCCGCCTGCCTCATCTCTCAGGTCTCCCCTCCGTCCTTCCTCCCCGCTTAGCCCAGGCCAGAGGTGCCACCATCCTGGGCCCAGTGCCAGCGCCAGCCGGCCTCGCTCCCATGGCTGCCCTTCCAGTTGAGGTGGGCGCTCAGCCCTGGGCACACTGGGAAAGGCTGGGGCCCTCAGTACCCCCTCCCCCTGCTCCCCCACCCTCCCCAGTTGAGCCCAGGCTTCTGCTGTGTACCAGGCCCAGGTTGGAAGGAGTCCTGGTCTGTAGAGCACGGGTGTCCTGTCAGCTCAGCCCACTGCAGGCTTCCTTGGGCAGGGAGTGGAGTGTCCCCATGTGGGCGGGGTTGGGATGCGAGTGGTTTCTCTTTCTCTTCCTCCCAGTGTCCCCACGTGTCAGCATGAACTAGACCGGGGCACCCAGACACGTGGGGCCCAGAGGAATAGCTTCCCCAGAACTTTGGGGAACAAATAGAGTTTCTGCATCTTTATTTTACCGAGACAAAGTTTTTCTTAACTCCAACTACCATCTATTATTATCATTTCATAAAGGATCATTTTCCCATCAAAACTTTTAGGAGGATCATACACTTAAAATTATACTTAAGTGCAAGTTATTTTTTCTAGAGTGCAGCATGTAGTTCTCCTGTGTCCCCATTTTATCTGGTTAATGATTGCTCCCTGTCCTGGGTGCTGGGCACTGAGGAACCAGGAGACGAAGGGCACAGGAGCGCCTCTCAGAGCTCTTGGCATGCACTGAGCCGGAGACACGGTCCAGCAGCAATGGGGCATGGTGACTGCAGTGAATCCTGCTCCCCTTCCAGTGGAGAGTGACAGGGTGACAAGGGCAGAAGATGATTGCCAGGACAGGAGGCTCTAGTGTCAGCTCTGGTTGCGGGCTCCCACTTGGCACCCCCCACAAGCTTCCCTGGGGTGGCAGAATAGGGGTAAGCCTCCTGGGACCCCCGCTCCTAGAATAAGCCATCCACCCTGGCTCCCCTGGCAGTGATCCAAGGAGGAATGAGAAGTCTAACATGCCTAAAGGGGGAATTCCAAGAGGACAGAAGAGAATGAGGCAGGAAAAAACATGAAATCTGGTGAAAGACGTTAATTTACAGATTCAAGCAGCTCAGTGTGTCCTAAGAAGAATGTGTAAAAGAAAATCACAGCCAAACACATCACAGTCAACTACTGGAAGCCAAACAAAAAGAGAAAATATTGAAAGCACCCAGAGAAAAATGACATTCAAGGGAATAACAGTTCAAACAATGAATGACTTCTCAGAAACAATGGAGCAGATAGAATGGGGAAGGGGGAAAATAGACCTACATAGTTGCAAAATTCCTGCATCTTCCATGAACTGGCACAATATAAATTCTAAATAGTCTGTGAAATGTTAAGAATCTAATTACAATCCCTAGAGCAACCAATGGAGAAGGAAATGGCAACCCACTCCAGCATTCTTGCCTGGAGAATCCCAGGGACAGAGGAGCCTGGTAGGCTGCCATCTATGGAGTCACATAGAGTCGGACACGACTGAAGTGACTTAGCAGCAGCAGCAGCAGCAGCAGAGCAACTAATATAAAATAATGCTGAGCTATACCCCCAGGTCGGGGCTTCCCAGATGGCTCAGTGGTAAAGAAATTGCCTGCAATACAGGGGTCACGAGAAACGGGGTGGAGGGTGTCTATCCCTGGCTGGGAAGACCCTCTGGAGAAGGTTATGGCAACCTACTCCAGTATTCTTGCCTGGAAAATCCCATGGACTGAGGCACCACGCAGTCACAAAGAATCAGACATGGCTCAGCATGCACATAAACCCCCAGGTCAAGGAATACCTAAAAAGCCAATAAATACATTAAATGATATTTTAAAATATTAATTTAATCCAAAAAGGTCAGCAAAGAAGAAAGAGAATATACATCAGTGGGGGAAAACACAAAACAAATAATAAAATAGGAGATTTGACTCACCACATCAATGTGCCTGTGTGTGTGTGTTTGTGCTCAGCCATGTCTGACCCCTTGCAACTCTCTGGGGTAGGATTTGCTTCTAAACTTGCATCCATGGCTGTGGCCTCAGGTCCACACTGGTTGTTGGCCAGAGACACGTGTTCCTCTTCCCATGGGGCAGCAAGTGAGAGGGAAGGGGAGGTGAGGTCATACTTCAAGGGCAAGGGAGGGGGTTATAGGAGGGTGTGGGCTGAGCAGTTTACTGTTGTTGACTTATAAAAGTTGTTTGTAAATTCTGATCAGAAATATGAGTTGCAAATATTTTCTCAACTCTGTAGTTTGTCTTTTCCCTTTCTTGACAATTCCATGCTGTTCACCTGTGTTTGGTCAGTTGAGAGTCTCACCAGCAGTGAGGAGTCTCAATGGGCTGCTGCTGCTGCTAAGTAGCATCAGTCGTGTCTGACTCTGTGCGACCCCATAGACGGCAGCCCACCAGGCTCCCCCTTCCCTGGGATTCTCCAGGCAAGAATACTGGAGTGGGTTGCCATTTCCTTCTCCAATGCATGAAAGTGAAGTTGCTCAGTCGTGTCCGACTCTGTGCGACCCCATGGACTGCAGCCTACCAGGCTCCTCCATCCATGGGATCTTCCAGGCAAGAGTACCGGAGTGGGGTACCATTGCCTTCTCAATAGGCTACACTATCACTAAATATTTGGAATTTTCAGACTTGGAGATTTGTGCCATCTTCATTTGCGTTTCTCTGATTACTCCTGAGGCTGATCACTTTTGCACTGTTTACTGGGTGTCTGGAATTCCTCTTTGGAGAAACGAATCTTCAAGTATTTGCTGTGCTTCTTGGGTCATTGGTCTTTTATTCACTGATCTCTGGTCACGGAATCCTAGATTTGCATGGTTTTTAGGCGATGGAAACATTCTTTCCTGTCCTGTGACTTGTCTTTTTCTTTCTTCATGGTCTGTGTGTGTCTGTACTTTGAAAAAAATTTTTATTTTATTTATTTTGGCTGTGCCAGGTCTTAGTTGCAGCATGTGGGATCTTCGATCTTTATTGTGGTATGCGAACCCTTAGTTCCAGCATGTGGGATCTAAGTCCCTGATCAGGGAATGAACTCATGCCCTCTGCACTGGGGGCATGTAGTCTCAGTCACTGGAGCATCAAGGAAGTCCTTGTGTGTGTGTATTTAACAGATCTTATTTCTGAGAAGTTTTAGATTCACAGCAAAATTAAGCAGAATGTACAGTTTGCAAACACCCCTTGCTCCCAAACATGCACAACCTGCCCCACCATCAGCATCCCCACCAGACCATGTGGTACAGTAGCTACAGCTGATGAATCTACACCATGAGTCACCCACAGTCCACGGTTACATTCGGCTTCCGTCTTGGTGGTGCACTTCTGGCAGGTTTGGACAAATGACAAATAAAGAATCTGCCCACAATGCAGGAGTTCGATCCCTGGGTCAGGAAGATCCCCTGGAGAAGGGAATGGCAACCCACTCCCATATTCTTGCCTGGAGAAGCCCTGGAACAGAGTAGCCTGGTGGGCTACAGTCCATGGAGTCACAAAGAGTCAGACATGACTGAGTGACGAACACATACATACAGTAATGACATGTATCTATCATTATAGCGTCATTCAGGGTGGCCTCATTGCCTTGAAAATCCTCTGTGCTCTGACTGTTCATCCTTTCCAGCTCCTAAGCCCTGGCAACCAGGAGTCTACGTTCATTGCAGTGCAGTGGCTTCCCTCATTGCAAAGCGCAGGCTCTAGGGCGAACACTCTGAGATGTGGTGCATGGGCTTAGCTGCCCCGCAGCATGTGGAACCTTCCTGCACCAGGGGTTGAATCTGTGTCCCCTGTATTGACAGGGCAGGTGGATTCTTAACCACTGGACCACCAGGGAAGTCCTGATTTGTAGTTTTTAGAGTATATGAAATCAAAAGGGAAATCAGACAGTACTGTAAGGGACTTCAAGGCAAGCGAGACACAGGTTCAACTGCCGGTCCAGGATGATCCCACATGCCGCAGAGCAACTAAGCCCATGGGCCACAACTACGGAGCCCAAGATCTAGAGCCTGTTACCGCAACAAGGAGGGACCCCTATCTGCTGCAGCTAGAGAAAACTGGGAGAAACATCAACAACCTCAGATACGCTGCTGATACCAGTCTAATGGAAGAAAGCAAGGAGGAACTAAAGAGCTTCTTGATGAGGGTGAAAGAGGAGAGTGAAAAAGTTGGCTTGAAACACAACATTAAAGAAACTAAAATACTGGAATCTGGGACCATAACTTCATGGCAAACAGAAGGGGGAAAGTGAAAGCAGTGACAAATTTTATTCTCTTGGGCTCCAAAACCACTGCAGAAGGTGACTGCAGCCATGAAATTAAAAGATGCTTGCTTCTTGGAAGGAAAACTATGACAAACCTAGACATTATATTAAAAAGCAGAGATATCACTTTGCCAACAAAGTCCGCATAGTCAAAGCTTTGGTTTTTCCAGTAGTCATGTATGGTTGTGAGATCTGGACCATAAAGAAGGCTAAGTACTAAGGAAGTATCAGGCCACCTGATGTGAAGAGCTGACTCAGTGGAAAAGCTCCTGATTCTGGGAAAGACTGAAGGCAAACAGAGAAGGGGCTAGCAGAGGATGAGATGGTTAGATAGCATCACTGACTTAATGGACATGAATCTGAGCAAACTCCAGGAGATAGCGGAGAGAGGAGCCTGACGTGCTGCAGTCCATGGGGTTGCAAAGAGTTAACACAACTTCCTGACCGAAAAACAAGAGAAAGCCTGCAGGCAGCAATGAAGACCCAATGCAGAAAAAAAAAAAAAAAAAAAAAATTCCACCTTGCAATGCAGGGTATGTGGGTTGAATCCCTGTTCAGGGAACTAAGATCCCACAGCCAGGGGGGAACTAAGCCCGTGTGCCACACATGACAGAGCCCATGGGGTCTGGAGCCCATGCCACAACTAGAGAGAAGCCCACAACAAAGATCACAAGTGCTACAACTAAGACCCAACGCAGTAAGAAATCAATCAACTAAAAAAAAAAAGAAAGAGGGACTTCCCTGGTGGCCCAAAGACTAAGACTCTGCACTCCCAGTGTAGGGGCCCTGGATTCAATCCCTGGTCAGGGAACTAGATTCCACACGCTGCAACTTAAGATCCCGCATGCCACAACTAAGACCCAGCACAGCCAAATAAAAAAATAATAAAAGTAAATATTAAAGAAAACACTTTGAGATGAAAGAAAATGAAGACATACAAAAACAAATGGAGTACAGTTAATACAGTGTTTAGAAGGAAATTTATAGCTATAAGTGTCCATACTAAGAAAGAAAAAAGATTTCAAAACAATCACGTCTCATGTTAAGACAGTGGAAAAAGCGGGTCTCTTGTATTCAGTGTTTTACTGGAGATCCTGGCTGTGGTCACCATGTTTCTCCCCTCCAGAGTTTCCAGCTAGAGCAATTCATTAATAAAATGAAACAAAAGGCATCTAAATTGGGGAACCTCTCGTATACAAAATCCTGAAGAATCCAGCAAGCAACTATTAGAACTAATAAATGAGTTCAGCAAAGTTTCTGGGTACAAGATCTACGTACAAAATTCAACTGTACTTTTACACTCTTGGAATCAACAATTGAAAATGAAACTAAGAAAAAAACTCCATCCACACAACACACAGAAATATATATGGGGACTTCCCCAGCAGTCCAGTGGTTGAGACTCTGTACTTTCAATGCCAGGGGCCTAGGTTTAATCCCTGGGGTAGAAACTAAGATCCCACACACAGTGGTGTGATCAAATAAATAAATATCACAGCTTAAAAAACAAAATTTAAAGTACATATGTTTTTTTAAAAACTCATTACGTTAGAACCCATGGATCTCAAAATTCAAATAGTAAGCTGTCACCTTTTAACCTGAACCGTACTATAAATGAGAATATCTGTGATTTCTGTTTATGATCAAGTCACAAGCATCGCAAGGTGTTTCAGTGAAGCTAAATTCCTCCCTTTCCAGGACAGTTGAGAATAAAGGTGGGATTTTTCCCCATCCAAATGCCTGGATGCCCTACCGAACCTTGCCTGACCATGCAGGTCCATTCTCCCAGCTCAGGGTGTCATTTCAGAG
>SJYQ01072334.1:0-10433 GCA_006410935.1 Redunca redunca
TCCAGTGTTCTTGCCTGGAGAACCCCAGGGACGGGGGAGCCTGGTGGGCTGCCGTCTAGGGGGTCGCACAGAGTTGGACATGACTGAAGCGACTTAGCAACAGCAGCAGCAGCAGCAGCAGCAGGTCAGTGATAATTTTACCCCGCAGGGGGCATTTGGCAGTGTTTGGTAGATGTTTTGATTGCCACAGCTGCAGGGAGAGGGAGGTGCTACTGGCATCTCATCTGGAAGGGTGGAGGCCAGGGCTGCTGATAAACCTCTTACAATGCACAGGGCGGTCCCTGTACCAGAAAAGTATATGGCCCCAAATGCTAATGATTCCGAACTAGAGATATGTTCATGCTCCTGGTGAACTGTTTACAGATGATAACCGATATCTGAGAGACATGTTTTCTGGTATGTAGAAGAAGCTGGTGTCACCGAGAGAGAATGCAGCCACAGAGATGGAGACCCCTGACCAGGATCCAGTTTCCTTGTTTCTGAGACCAGCCTCTTTCCTTTGTTGGGGTTCTGTATAGGACCTCAGTGTTATAAAACTTTCCTCTTTCACCTGAATTCTTTGGGGTTGGGTTTTTAGCCTTTTGCTGCATGTTCCTAATAAGGCAAGTTATTTAGTAGTTCCTTATCTTAGTTCCACCCTGTGTAAACTGGGTCAGAGGGTAAAGCATCTGCCTGCAGTTGTAGAAGACCTGGGTTGGGAAGATCCCCTGGAGGAGGGCATAGCAACCCACTCCAGTATTCTTGCCTGGAGAATCCCATGGACAAAGGAGCCTGGTGGGCTATAGTCCATGCGGTCTCAAAGAGTCGGACACGACCGAGCGACTAATACTCTCTCACTCTTATGTCTACACAGAGTAGGCATTCACTGTAGTAATCTCATGGAGATGTTTTAACTACATTCCAAATGGAGTATCTCATTCCCTATGAATGAAGTATTATTTTGCATAAACAAACCATGGGACCTCATCATACTTTACTAGTGGCCTTTGGGTTGGTGATAATCTTTAGCCCTACTCATCAAATCAAAGGGCATCAGTAAAATGCTTTTTTTAGAGATTTTATCAACTCAGCAGGCAGTGGTAGCCTCTGAGGATTTTCTGTCTTACATCACCTGTATGGACTGAAAGACCTGTATGTACTTAGTCAAAGTGTTAGACCCTCAGTCGTGTCTGACTCTTTGAGACCCCATGGACCGTAGCCCACTAAGCTCCTCTGTGCATGGGATTTTTGAGGCAAGAAGACTGCTGTAGGTTGTTATTCTCTTCTCCAGGGGATCTTCCTGACCCAGGGCTGAACCTGGGTCTCCTTCATTGCAGGTGTATTCTTTACCATCTGAGCCACCAGGGAAGCCCATATGTACTTTAAGGGGGACCTATGCTTTTTTCTGGCCATGTGCAAGGCATGTAGGATCTTAATTCCCTGACTAGGGGTTGAACTCACGCTCCATGCATTTAAAGTGCAGAGTCTTAACCACTGGACTGCCGGGGATGTCCCAGGACCTGTGATTTTTGAATAAGCCTTGAATTTTAATCACTTGGAAACTGTATGAATTAACATGATTTCCCCAAATCGATAGCCCCTGAGATACTTTGATTTTATCCCTGAAAAAATCCATGGCGGAATGCCCATGGAAGTGACATGTTTTTGTCCTGGATATCAACAGCAGTTAATTAGACATATTCATACTTTTCCCCGTTTATCACCTTGCTGTATAGCAGAAATGAACACAACATTATAAATCTTTAATAAGAATATATAGAGAAATATCTAGAAAAGAAAATTTATATATATGTATGTATGTTACATAAATATATATACATACATAGACTGTGTAATTTTTTATGTTCTGTTCCTTATTGTTTTCAGTTAATATTTACAACTTTGTCTCAGAGCTGTTTTTCCATTGGTACTGAAACTGGCTTCATTCTTTTCAGTGACTTGGAGTTTGCCCTCCTGTCAGTGTTCCATACATAATTTATTGAACCAGTCTCCTGCTAATGTGCATTACAGTCCTCTCCAGCCTTTGGGTTTTATAAATGCTGCAATGAACAAAACACTCTTGTATCTTAGTCTTTATGCATATATAATTATATTTGTAAAGTAAAATCCCAGTAGTGGACATTCTGGTTCAAAAGGTAGGTACATTTTATGTTTCTATGACATATTGCCAGATTACCTTTTAAAAAGATGCACCATTTTCTACCTTAACCTGTTTATGGACGTGCCTAAAATTTCGTCCTTCTACTTCGTTACAATCTTTACCACCCTGTTACCCTCTCCAACTCATCCTGCCCCCAGGCCCAGTCTAGAAGTTGAGAAGCCTTCAATGAAAAGGTTTATCTTATTGAAGTCTGTAGAACACAAACTGCAGGAGCTTTCCTGAAAGACACAGACCTGTCCCCTACGTGAGCACTGCCCCTGTTTCCTTCCTGGCGGGGTAGGCAGTGCCGCCGGCCAGTGGCCCCCTTCCCCTTCACTTGCTGGCTCAGCCTCATCGGTGTGAAATCCCTTTCCTCACTCTTCTCTCTTCATTCTTTTGGGAAGCTTTTAAGAGCTGGTATTCGTCGCTAGCACCCCGAGAAAGTCCAAATCTGTTCACTTGTCTTGGGTGCTTGCCAGTACTTAAAGATAGGCATGGTTGGACCACTGCATTCTTTGCCCTTTCAGACGAAGTTGTGTCTTGTTTGCATGTACAGTGTCAAGAAACGATTTCCAGATGACTGCTTTGGCCTGGCATCTCCATTAACGCTTTCAGTGGGGAGATGGTTTCTCTAGTGAAGCTGGCAGAAGACCAAGGTTTTCATCCCTCCAGCTCCTCTGTTTCCCAGCCTTCCATCCCATTTGGGGTTACCTGTAACTTGATTCTGTGGCCTCTGGAATTTAATGGGGACACTTAAGAAAAAGGGATTAAAAAAAATCCTTTCAACATGACATCATTGGCAAATCCTTTTTTTCAGTGTTCTTCTATTTTTGAGCAGGAAACAACATCCTGGGCTCATCCTCACTGTCCTTCCAGTATTTTATTATGAGAAATTCTAAACATCTAGCAAAGTTATAAAAATTTTGTAGTGAACACTCATATGTCTGCTAATAGATTCTGCCCTAAACATTTTCCTATACTTGTTTTATTATATTGCTGTCTCCCCATTCATCATTTGAGGCTCTATTAGTGATACCTCTGGCGTTTCAGAGGCATCATGGCATGAGTGTAGTTTGGAGTGTGAGCTGTGAGTTTGCATCCTGGCTGCTTTGTTTGAACCCTGTGACCTTAGGTAAGTTACCAAACCTCTGTCAATTCGGTGTTCTCATCTGCAAAATGGAAATAATAATAGTGCCTACTTCAGGGGGTTTGTGAGATTAAATCCATCAGTACCTGTCTAGCATGTAGAACAGGACACAACATATAAGTCACTTAGTACATGCCATAAAGTAAGTGCTAAGTTAATTTTGATTTCCTGGATTAAAAAACAAAGCAATACATTTCCTGGATTTTAAGGAGAAACAACTGTGTACCTGATATTGGGCCAGACATTGTATGTACATTGCCTCATTTGAGCCTCAGAATAACCTTAAACAGGTTGTCCCATTTGTGGATGAGCTGAGGCCAGAAAGTGGCAGGGTTGGGATTTAGTCACAAGTATGTCCTACTCCAATGGTCATTATCTCTATGCTTCGCTCTTTCTTTTTGAATCCAAGATGGAGACATTGCTGGATTGTATAAGGTGGCAGAGATTTCTATGGCTAAGGCAAAAACTTTCCCTTGAACTCCAGAAGCAGGCACCAGCACTCAAGGTTTTACCACTTCGGTGTGACCTTGAACTGCTGAAGGTCAGTCTTGGAGAAAAAAGAACTTGGCTGTTTTTTTGTGTCTTGTTAAAATTCTTTTCCTTCTCATTCACACTTCCAGTTCTGGGTCCTTCTGCTGCCTGGTGTGCTGACTGAAGTTGCTGGGTAGGAACTACCTTGAGGGTGTTTTGGAGTATCATTATTATATGTCACCTGTTTAACATCTCAAATGCTAGCTTGCCTGCTAAGTGGTTTCATTTGTGTCCAACTCTTTTCAACCCTATGGACTGTAGGTTTTTTAATCCAGGAAATCCAGGTCCATCAGGCTCCTTTGTCCATGAATTCTCCAGGCAAGAATACTGGAGTGTGTTGCCATGCCCTCCGTCAGGGGATCTTCCCTACCCCAGGGATCAAAGCACCTGGGCTAGTGGCAGGATCTGCCTGCCAATGCCGCAGACAAAAGAGAGGCAGGTTCCATCCCTCTGTTGGGAAGGTCCCCTGGAGGAGAGGAAGTCTGCAGTAAACTGTGTTATGCACACACCTCAGGTAGTAAAGACGAGATTGAAATAAAGCCCCTAGGCTTTTTTTTGTCTTCTCCCTGGAGTTCCTGCCTCCATTCAGATTCAATCCTTTCCCCTGTTCCTCTTAATTCTAGGTGCTAATATGTCTTTAATACCCTTTAACATTTGCTAATCTCCCTTCTGCCTGGGTAGAGCAGTGGTAAAGAATCTGCCTGCCAGTGCCAGAGACACAGGTTCAGTCCCTGGGTCTGGAAGATTACCCCCCCCCCCCCAGTAGGAAATGGCAACCCACTTAAGTATTCTTGCCTGGAGCATCCCTTGGACAGAGGAGCCTGGTGGGCTACAGTCCATGGGGTCAGGAAGAGTCTGACACGACTGAGCGACTGCACTTTCACTTTTCACTTTCATGCATTGGAGAAGGAAATGGCAACCCACTCCAGTGTTCTTGCCTGGAGAATCCCAGGGACAGGGGCGCCTGGTGGGCTGCCGTCTCTGGGGTCGCGCAGAGTCGGACACGACTGAAGTGACTTAGCAGCAGCAGCAGTTTTTAATGACATCATTTTGCCTTGCTTGTATTTGCTTTTGGAGTTATCTTATTTTTATGGCAACTGATTCTATATGTCTGCTAATAGAAGTGATAAAAAGTTTCCACATAAGATATGTTTATTTACATAAATATAAGCTGGGGTTTTTTTTGGAAAGTGAAGATGGAATAATAAAATGATAATTGTGACCAGATTTGTGAGAATGAGAATACAAATGATGGTGTTTAAAGAAATACTGACCAGTCCTCAGGGTTTTTTGTCCTGTCTCTTGACAGTAAATGCTTTGGACAGAGGGAACATTTATCAGGAAGTTGCTTCTGTTGTGAAGATACTCAGTGGAAAATGCTCACCCTACATCTGTCTCTTGGCTGAGAAGACATGTGCAGTAGGTTTTGGCCTCTATGGAAGTTTTCAGAGCAAGACTAATTATAATTATGCCTTGGAGCTCTGGGCAAGCACACTTGTTTTTATGAGACAGCCCTTGGTATCATTGGTACCTAGAGTGGTTGAGGTGGATGCCGATGTTTTTAACTTCTCCTTGAATTCCTTATGTGTCCGGACACCCAGGAAATGGTTACTATTGTTAGTCTTGGGGTGACTTCATAAGGCAGAGGGACATGAAAAAGGTCATCCTCAGAGAGTGCCCTGAAATGGAGTCCAGGATAAGCCTCAGGATTGACATGGTTCTCAGTGATTCTGTTCAGGAGGATAAACGTGTACCCCTGCTCTCAGAATCTGTCTGAGCTGGGTTAGTGCTAAATTATTGGATCCTCCTTTGGAAAGGAGGGAAGGTAAGGACAGGCTCTAACCTCGGAAACAGAAGCAAATGTTCACTGATAAGAACTTGTTCCAATTCGTGGACCCTTGAGAAAGGGTGCAAATGAAAAAGAGAGAAACCGATTGATTGACTGGGAGAGACTGAGAGATTTCTAGGTATATAAAGGAGAACTCCTTTTCTTTGCATCACTTGGTAAAAGAGGAACCCATGACTCATGCCACTGTTCTGTGAAGAGTTCTTCTTTCCCTTCGATTCACTTGCTGATACAGGGCTATTGGGCCCATTCAGATCGTCTGGGTGATTTCAGATGAGCTTCCTTTGCTTTCTCCTTCGTGGTACTGATTTTGACATTAGTCCAGAAGTGACTTTCTCCCACAGGGGCTATGGTATCCACAGGTCCATGGTTTGGCTTCTCCTGAGTTCTGGTGGTCTTCACTTCCCCATGTAGCTGTGCACGTGTGCTAGGCTGCTTCAGCTGTGTCCGACTCTTTTCGACCCTATGGACTGTAGCCCGCCAGGCTCTGCTATCCATAGGATTTCCCAGGCAAGAATACTGGAGTGGGTTGCCATTTCTTCCTCCAGGGGAGCTTCCCATCCCAGGGATCTATCCCAGTCTCTAGTGTCTCCTGCATTATCAGGTGGTTTTTTTTTTTTTTTTTTTTGTAAACCACTGGGGCCACCTGGGAAGACCCTGTGGAACTGTGGTGGTGGTGGTTTAATTGCTAAGTCATGTCTGACTCTTGCAACTCCTTGGACTGTAGCCCACAAGGCTCCTCTGTCCATGGGATTCTTCTCCCGGCAAGAATACTGCAGTGGGTTACTATTTCTTTCTCCATGGAGCTGTAACTCTAAAGTAATTCTTGGGGGTCAAGTTTCCCGAAAGAGTGGAAGGAGAGTGAAATTCATGGGCAGGGCAGTTACTGGGTTAAGGGATTAAAAATATGTTTGTTTCTCATTCTACAGGATAGTGTCTTGTAGCTGCCTTGCAGGGGTATGATGTGTTCTTACGAGTGTTCAAAGTCGAATCTCTATTCCCGGACTTGTGGACACAAGGGAAGGGAAGGGGATATATGTATACATATAGCTGATTCATGTTGTTGTACAGAGAAACTAACAATAGTGTAAAGCAGTTATACTCTAGTTAAATTTTTTTTTTAAAGTCTAGCCCTGCCAGGACTTAGGAATCCCTCCACCTTTCTTTGAGAGCCTGGCTCAGCCGCTTCCTAGTCTTCTGGTCTCTGACAAGATGCTTGAGATTTATGAGCTACATTGTCTAACATATGACCTCAGTCAACAGATTTCATTATATGCCTACTGTGCACCAGACACCACGCCAGCTCTTAAGATAAATGAGTGAAAAAGCAGGCAAAGCTCTCTGCCCTCACGGAATTTTTTTTTCCCCTTCTTACTTAAGATTATTGTGAAATTTAAATAAAAAGTGCCTGTAAAAGGGTATAAGGCTCTTGTTAAGATTAGAAAATAACTGTTATCGAGAACTGATGAGCTGCCTATTCTACACTGGGCTGTCATTATTTAACAATAGAATTATTGAAAAATGACTCCATTATTCTACACACAGTATTTTTTAAAAATTTGTTTTCTTTTAATGTTCTTTTTCTTTTTTTGCCTGTATATGAGAGAAACCAAATTTCTCTGCCCCTGTGTCTTGACTTTTTAATCATTTATTTTGATGTAACAAAGTCCATCTTCTTTTTTTTAACATTAATTTTTGTGGGAGTATAGTTGATTTACAGTATTGTGAAAATGTATCTTCTTAAACAACTCAGTAGGAACGTGCATTTATTTGGTGTGTGCGTGTGTATAACTCTTGGAAAAGCTTGAATACATTTGAATAACACAGTTGAGTAGTGTCTATGAGGAAAAAAAAAATATGCTTCCTTCTTATCTTGAAAATACTGATTATGAGAAAGATAGTAGAAGAAAAAGAACCTGCTGTTGAATATTGTTCCAAGTGGGACATTGAAAGTGTCCCAGTTGGAAATAACCTCTTCCAAAGACCTTAACTGATTTGCTCAGGTGGCTCCTAAGTGTTTAGTTCAAACCAAGCAGCTGGATGTGAGCTTCTGTCTTCTTGGCACAATGGAATATTCATGATGTTTATCAGGGAGAAACTTCATTAAGGGAAGCCTGACAAGAAGGTCATGGGGAAGAGGAATGAGTCTGTTGTTATTGGAAAGCTTGATTCTGGAAACATGTAGAATTACATAAACCGATGTACTTCTGTATGATCTTTTCGGCTCCTGACTGTATTGAAAATGAGGATACTTATTCTTCATAAAATGCCTTTTGAGGCACAATCTAGTTGCTAGGTCTTCCTTATTTCATTGTTATCTCCAAAAGAGCTCCATTTTAAAATTACTGCTTTGTGGTAAGTTGAGCCGTGTATTGAGGGTCCACCATGTGCTATGTATGGCTCAGATAGCCCATCGTGGCCCCTGTGGTCTGAACCACGAGGGCAGGGAGGCAACTGTTCCATCCATGGTGGAAGGACTAGATGGCCCTCTTGCAGATGGAATTTTGCCTCTTTGAGGATGCAGTGTGAAGTTCCTAGCATCTATTGGTAATACAAGGATTTCATGTGTTGTTTTTTTTTTAAGTAATATGGTGAGCATATGTATGTGAGTTTTTAGAATTGGTACTTAGGAGGGTCTTCCCAGGTGGCTCAGTGGTAAAGAATCTGTCTGCCAAGACAGGAGATGTAAGAGATGTGGGTTTGATCCCTGAGTCAGGAAGATCCCCTGGAGTAGGAAATGACAACTCATTTCAGTATTCTTACCTGGAGGATTCCATGGACAGAGGAACCTGGCGGGCTGCAGTCCATTGGGTCCCAAAGAGTTGGACACAGCCGAGTGGCAGAGCACACATGGTAACCAGCAGAGCACGTATACAAAGGTATTTCAACTGTTGAAGCCAACCATTATTGCACGTTATTTTTCAATGTACTTTTTTTAGTTTTATATTTTTTCTCAATTTACATAAGGACTCTTCAAGACCCTAGTAATTTATTCAGTGCTGACAGTATACAGTTCATTTGCACATGTTCAGGAGCTTAAGCAACTTCTCTCAGGAAGGGATGGGCTGAGTCACTTAATGAATTTAAAGAGGTAAGGGGAAATGGATGCTGCGCAAGTAGCACTAAGATCAGGGTGACTTTTGTTTCTATAGATCTGTGTTGAATAAGTTTCTGATTTGATCAAGAGTAGTTTTCTATCGTCTTCCTTCTGATGTATCTTAACACATGGGGATAGCCTGATGCAGGGGTATACCAGGTAGCAAAAAGTAGTCTTAGCCTTCTTCGTTCACAGAAGCTTGGTGTCAGGGAAGTTCAAAAGGTTTTTCTGGCATTTCATGTATTTCAAAGCAGAAAAGGAACCTAACTTATCCATCTAGCCTATCAGTGTTTGCATACCTGCTATGCCGACATATAGGGTGTACTCTCTGCTGAGAGTATGGAAAAGAAAGATCAGTCCCTGTACCTTAGAGTCAAGGTACAGAAAGTCAGTAAGGGTTATGGGTTATTAACAAACAATGAAGGAATGCATGTATCTAGAGCATGAAACTCATTTCTTAGAAATTTTTTCCTCATGGCCATATAGGAGGAATGATAAGGAAATTGTATGTAAACTAAGATGGGGACATTTTAGGGGAGAAGTGGATATGGGTGAAGAGTACCAGAAACCCACTGCCTGGCACAGTTCTGTTCCACGGTAGTCTTATGTATTAACATATGTGTATGGGCACTGGGGTCCACAATTCTAGCTTGAAACTTGGGAGATTTTCCCCTCTGTGGTTTCAGCATAAAATATTGTAATTAAATCATGATTAAGCACATTTTCACTGTTTTGGAGCCACTCCATAGGACAGACCTTCTTTTTTGTTCGGCAACCGCAGGGACCAGTGACATTCTAGCCTTTTAGAATTGTTTGTACTTATTGGTTTGTTGGAAACCACTCTAAAGACTGCAGTCTGTCCACCCATCCCCCAACTCTCTTCTCCAGAGATGTCAAAACCCTCTTGTGGAATCTGTGAAATGTGAACTATGACTCGGTTATATGAGGTTCAGTGAAATAGCTGGAGGTTTTCCCAGCAGAAGGCTAAGCAGAATTGTCTAGACATCGCTTTCTCCTTATCTCGGCAAGCCTTTCTGGGAGCTTTTCCACATGGGGAACCTAAGCAGAAAGGAAAATGAACTTGACTGCCTAAAAACCCCTCTGACTTTTAGATCTCTCCTGAAACTTACCAGGCTGCAGTTTGTTGTTTTGAATAGAATGGGAAGATATCTGCCTTTGTTGTTATTACGAGAGAGATTTTTCATTTATCCATTAAGACTTTATCAAGCACTCACTGTGCACGATATTTTGCCATAAGCAAGTGAAGATGGACAGAAAAGTGATGTTCTTTGCAGCAAATGAAATTAAGTAGATAAGGATATAATGACAGTTTGAGTAAAGGGCTGATTGGAAAAGAATAACATTCTAAGGGTCTAGAAGATGAAAGGACCCACAGGGGAAGGGGAGGTCAGAGAAAGCTTGGAAGCAGTAAGCTTGAGGCAGGTCTGAAAAATATCTGGGAGTTAACCAAATGACGGGACCAGACAAACAAACCACTTTAGAGTCCCAGGGTCTGTGTCTCTTGGAGGTACCATGCCCTCAGGGGCTCTTGGAGAGTTTGAAAATTTTTTTAAAGAAATGTGGTTTTATTTTTATTTAGTTATTTAATGACTGCGCTGTCTTTGTTGCTGTACGCAGGCTTTTTCTAGTTGCAGCAAGTGGCAGGGGGGCA